>CAKNWT010079700.1:0-13007 GCA_932066315.1 Andricus coriarius | reverse complement strand
TATTAACATGGCGCACAATAAATTTATTCCACACCCGACCGAAAAACCCACCTTTTTCCCCTGATAAGCGGGGCGAAAGTAGCATATTTTTCCCGAAAAATGTTTTTGCGGGGCAAAAGTAAAATTAGCGTGGCAAAAGTAAAATCAGCAGGGCAAAAGTAAAATTAGCGGGGCAAAAGTAAAATTTAGCGGGGCAAAAGTAAAATTTAGCCGGGCGAAAGTAAAATTTATCGGGGCAAAATTTCTTTCCAAAAATTCAAAATGTTCAAAAATGTCAAAAAATTCAAAATGTTCAAAAATTTCAAAAAATTTAAATTTTTCCAAAAATTCAACATTTTCAAAAAATTCAAAATTTCGAAAAAATGGTTTAATTTTCAAAAAATCTCCCTAGAATGCGAATTTGTTTCGACCCCGCTTTTCAGGACCAAAAAGTGGACTTTCAGTCAAGAGTGGAATAAAATACTATATGCAACGCCAGGCAAAAGTATATTTTTCCCTTGGATGATTATACTGCCCCTACGAGAATATTTTTTCCTCTGGAACAATATTCTCGTTCGGACAGTAAACTCACCCGCGAGAAACATCTTCTACTTTTGCCCCTTGTTGCATAATGTACTATTGCATGTATAAGGAAATCCTAGTTCCGCCCGCCATGGAGCACAATTGGCCGTATAGAGTCAGCGCACGACTGGTAATCAGCTCAATTTGACAATGGGACGATTGTAGGTTCCAATGCAAGTTTTAACAGTGGCACATCGCACAAGTCCATCCTGTCCGGGACTGAGATTGGTTACCCGTCCGAAAAGCCATGTCCTACATCGAAGTAGAGAAGGGTCGACTGTCTCATGTCCATTCTGATGATTACGTTTCGGCACAGTCCGTTCATTTCTTTAGTGACATTATCATCTGGATTTTTCTTTGTAGGGATGTAGCGTCAAAAAAACCTTAAAGAGAGTGCGCTGGATCTCCGAAATTCGATGGGCGGCAGAAATTGGCCAACGGGAAGAAATGCAACCGACATCGCTTCGTGAGTCCGACCAAGCATAGCTGACCGCATGAGAGAGTTCCGATTCCTCGCGTACGGAATTAATAAATCGAACCACAATCACAGTAGCACAAGATTCAGGTTTAGGGATAGTGGTGATTTTGATGGGTGCGACGCGAGCCTTGGATGTGATAAGTTGTGCATTTCAGGTTCTCTGTGAGGAAGGCACTCGGTTGTAAGCGACAGCGGCAAAGTCATGTTTGCTGGTATCCCCAAATACGTGGGTTACTATTCTATTTTTATTATCCTAATCTCAGCAGAGACTCTTCCTAGGTGCGGATACAGGCTTGTCGAAGAGGGAGGCGTACGATGTATCTGCCCGTGTTGTCGCGTCGAAGTCCGTCCGTAAAAAGCTCGCTCACATTCCTGATCCTCGAGGGAAATCAACGATTTGATACTACTACCCGGAATCGTTTCAGGAGGCCAGCGAAGTTGTCCCTTTGGCGAACAGTTAACGTCAGCACGGTTCTGGAATGGCCCGACTCATCTGAATGTGTAGAGAATCCGAGCTAGCCAATCAGAACCTGCCTGAAAACGAATCGAAGGGCGACGGGAGTCTTTCGCGATCTTTGACGACTAGCATCGAGAAGAGGTTAGGGTACAATGAACTTTAGATCCACTAAGGGAAGCCCCTGGATCTCATGCCAATCCCTATCCGCAACTTTCTCCGTTGGAGCGATTACACGAAGATCGCGAAGAACAAGAGCAGTCACTTCGACAAGTAACAATGATTGCCGAGATTCGAGAGGTATGGCCACGCGTCTAGGAGCAATCTTGATTGTTGTATTTGCAACTGTGCTAATGAAAAATGTTGATCGCCTGTTGTGGGAAACCAAGATGTAAACGAGTCTGCGGAACAAAGAGCTGGTCTCAGATGTTTTCAATGTTGAGAATAATCACACAGTTAGTGAGTCAGTTTGTCATGCCTGAGAGCCTGTCTCGAGGCGTTCGCAATGTTGCAAACAATCCACCAGCATTGTGGTTGTCATGACTGAGAGCCTGTCTCGAGACGTTGTCAATGTTGCAAACAATCCACCAGCATTATGGTCCTCATGCCCGAGAAACTGTCTCGAGACGTTTGCAATGTTGAGAACAATCACACAGTCAGCGAGTTATTTTGTCATGCCTGAGAGCGTGTCTCGAGGCGTTGGCAATGTTGCAAATAATTCACCAGCATTGTGGTTCTCATGCCCGAGAACCTGTCTCGAGACGTTTGCAATGTTGAGAACAATAACACAGTCAGTAAGTCAGTTTGTCATGCCTCAGCCTGTCTCGAGGCTATCACGATGTTGCGAACTATCAACCATCAATATGTCTGTCATGCTTGAGAGCCCGTCTCGAAGCGTTTGCAATGTTGCCAACAATCACACAGTCAGTAAGTCAGCTTGTCATGCCTGAGCGTGTCTCGAGGCGGTCACGATGTTGCGAACCATCAACCATCAATATGTCTGCCATGCCTGAGAGCCTGTCTCGAGGCGTTCGCAATGTTGCAAACAATCCACCAGCATTGTGCTTGTCATGTCTGAGAATCTGTCTCGAGACGCTTGCAATGTTGAGAACAATCACACAGTCAGTAAGTCTGTTTGTCATGCCTGAGCCTGACTCGAGGTGGTCACGATGTTGCGAACCATCAACCATCAATATGTCCGTTATGCTTGAGAACCTGTCTCGAAGCGTTTGCAATGTTGCGAAAAATCACACAGTCAGTAAGTCAGTTAGTCATGCCTGAGCCTGTCTCGAGACGGTCACAATGTTGCGAATCATCAACCTTCAATATGTCCGTTATGCTTGAGAGCCCGTCTCGAAGCGTTTGCAATGTTGCGAAAAATCTCACAGTCAGTAAGTCAGTTTGTCATGCCTGAGCCTGTCTAGAGGCGGTCACAATGTTGCGAACCATCAACCATCAATATGTCTGTCATGCCTGAGAGCCTGTCTCGAGGCGTTCGCAATGTTGCAAACAATCACAAAGTCAGTAAGTCAGTTTGTCATGCCTGAGCCTGTCTCGAGGCGTTTGCAATGTTGCGAACCATTAACCATCAATATGTCTGTCATGCTTGAGAGCACTTCTCGAAGCGTTTGCAGTGTTGCAAACAATCACACAGTCAACTATATCATTCCAAGTACCAAGAGATTCAAAAGGTGTTTTTGAACATAAGTTAAACATAAATCTTGAGAAAGGCTGTTCAAGTCGTTCGAAACAATAAACAAAATTGATGTCTATGAAAATAACTATAAAAATTCTGAGAATAATTAATTTCTCAGAAATATCTCTATAAACTTTGTATCCCTTCAATACGCTCTTTCTCTTTACTTATTTTTCTCTTGCTAAACTGATACAAAATTTAAATATTTTGAAAATAAGGATTCAAACCTGTAGAATTTAATTTACAATATACGAATAATTTTATGATTAAAAATAATATTTTTTCGGGTTATTACCTTCAAAACTAAATTCTAAATGTACAGTGTTGAAATACAAAATTTCAAATTTGGTAGGCATTTCAATTTAAACAATCAGTGTCCCGAGAATAGTTCAAATTGCATACTTAACTTTAAGCTTCAAGGCTGAACTCCAAAGTGCACCAACGTATGCAACCCGCAAGAATTCCACATCGAAATTGTTCAAAATTGCACGTAATGTAATTATAATGACATTTAAAGTTATTGGATACATTTTTCCACTAAGAATTAACAAAATTCTGACAGCATTGAAAATCTGACAAAAATGTGATAAGTAATAAGCCTCTACGTGAACTTTTATTCTGTATAATTCATGCGATGTTTTACTAACATAATTTATTGTAAGCTCAGTCTATTTTTTAAACTCAATGTTGAAAGGCGTTCCTTTCTACACAAAAAATAACATTCCATATACGTAGGATATTTTTCCTATTAAAAACTCTTTCGAAATACATTAATAGCATTGCATTCTTCAAAAAAACGTCAAATAATTTACTAGAACCATGAAATTTCAAAAAAACTTACTCTAAGTTCATGCTCCCCTCGCCAACCCACTATCCGGCTCGAAGGACCAAAATGTTTTGAATTAATGACGGACTGGCGTGGGATAGCGAAGGAATCATGTTCAGTCATGTTAAAGTCAACGAAAATGAACCAGACAATTTCTCACCGGGATCCTGCACTTCGAAATACCTTGTATCGATTTAGTTCAGGATACGAGTCCTCGATCCTATCCAATGAAGCACTCCCTTGGTGTCCAAAAAAAGGTTTTGGTTGTGGTTAAAAATTGACACAGATGTAGCCTCCGGAAGCTACGACTACGATCGTTCACCGAACGATCGATCCCGACGCGACCGGAGGTGATACGTCATCCGACTTGTCACTTTCCGCAACACCAGAAGAAGATCGAGTCGGGAAATCACTAAACAATTAATTGGGGCTTGAAGTGCCACTGACTTTAATTCACGGACTTAGATACCTGAGTGCTCCAGAAGACTCACAATTGAACTCTTATGGTTGTAACCCCGAAAATTAGCCACACCAGCCTACACCTTGATGGCAACTGTTCACTCTGCGAGAAGGGAGCTCGGCAGTCCCCCACCAAGGCACCATCAAGCGACCACATCAGTCACCATTCAAACCATAAGGTAGCCCCCAAAACTCATAAACAGAAAAGGAACCTTAACGGAGAAGAAGCATTGGGAGGATACCATGCGATGATCAATGAAACCCGAAGGTCAACCATAAGAGAAACAATAACATCAAATAAATTATTAACACGTCCCTTGTAGAAACTTCAGTAAAAAATGCCGAAAAAATGCATATTTGATGGGTGATAGAAATTTATTTATTTAAACAATAATTTGTTTAATAATTGAAAGTGTTTAATTATTATTCATTTGATAATTAAATAATTAATTGATCACTATTACTTGAGTTAAAAACATATATGTTAAGAAAATGGTTGTAGTTTTGCTCCGCGGTGCGATTTAGTCACCGAACTGATTAAGGGTACACTTTGCAAGGTCATAATTCGTGACCTATTAGGGATAGGAAAATGATTTTTTTAGAACTTACGCAGAATGAAGTCCTCTTTCATTTATGTCCTTAGAACTTTCTCGTGTGACATCCATGAAACGAGTACTTTCCAAAAAACACGACTATTGGATTTTCGGTTAAAAAAGCACAAAAAACCGGTATATTTGGTGACCTATTAGGGTTACAAAAATATATTTTTTTAAATCACGCAAAATTTAGTCCTCTTGTATTCATTTCTGGGAATTTTTTTTTGTGATAATCCCGAAATGAGCTGTTTACAAAACACTAAACTCTGGGCGTTTACCTGTAAATTCAGGTCGAAATAAGTCACCTTCGGCAGGTGCTAACTCGCGATCTATTGTAGTTAGGAAAATGTTTTTCTCAAATTACAGGTATTTATGTCTACTTTAATTCATCTGTTGACCATTTTTAGATCTGACCATCAGGATCCGAGCTACAGAAAAATTAAAAAAGCATGTGATTTTTGGCAAAAAATTGAAAAAATCGGGGTTCTTTGAAACGCCGTAACTCCTGGACTATTGGTGGCAGAACAACTTTTTTTTTAGTTTTGCGTAGAATTTTACCTACTTTAATTTTGATGAGAACTCTTTTATCCCTAAAATGCATAGGAAAGCAACAATCCACTGACATGTGATATTTCGCACCAGTATTCTGTTCACAGAACCTGACCCCTTATTATGCACCCCCAAATGAAGTATTTAAGAGAAAAAAAATGACTCCACCAAAAATTACCGGACTTGCACCATTTTTCCGACCAGATGACTGGACTAATATGCCTGTATCCGTATGCTGATTCTGATGAGTCTTGCTGAAAAGCTTCAGGCTTTTAATGGTACTCAAAATGTCATAGAGATGCACACTTTTTCCAAAACTGTTGAAATCAACGATCTTTTACATTTTCGTATAATTTGTCTTAAATTGTGTCTGAAGTCTGTCAAATTTCAATATTTCTGTATAAGACTACCGATTTTGATGATATTTGTTGAAAAACTTCACGTTTTTTACTGATACTCGATCTGTTATAGATGAGCAAACGTTTTTTAAAACATCCAAAATCAACGATTTTTCAAAATTCTATATATATTTCTAATTCGTGGCCAAAGTAGGATAAATCTGTATATGTCTCTATCCGTCTGCGGATTCTGATGAGTCTTGCTGAAAAGCTTTAGGTTTTTACTGGTACTGAAAATGTCATAGAGATGCACACTTTTTCCAAAACTGTTGAAATCGACGATCTTTCACATTCCCGTATAAATTGTCTTAAATTGTGACTGAAGTCTGAATTTTAGTATTGTTGTATCAGGCTACGGATCCAATGATATTTGTTGATAAACTTTACGTTTTTTACTGATACTCGATAGGTGAGCAAACGTTTTTTGAAACATCCAAAATCTTTTTTAGAAACATCTAAAACCTGTTTATAATGTTCTAATAAGCTACGCATTCTGATGAGACTTGGTAAAGCACTGTACATTTTTAGTGAAACTCGTACTGTTATAGGCATGCACACTATTTTCAAATAGTCTAAAATCTAAGATTTTTCGCATTTCCGTACATATTTTTTTAATTCGTGGCCGAAATTCATCAAATCTGTATTTTTCTGTATTCGGCGGCGGATTATGATGAGTCTTGCTCAAAAACTTTAAGCTTTTTCTGGTCCTAGAAATGTTATAGAGATGCACATTTTTTCCCGACCGCCTAAAATCAAAGATTGACCACATTTCCGTACAATTTTTTGTAATTTGTCGAATATTGATATTTCTGTATGCAGCAGCGGAATCTGATAAAAACTGGTTTGTTTTACACTGATATATGCTCCATACCAAACCCTATAACTCTTCTCAGTTCTCTCACTAAATCATTACAGACTAAAATCAGCGGGAGGAAGTGGATTAGGCCTCCTGGGGAAACCACTAAGAAAAAACGCACCAAGTACTGCACACCTCGTGTGGTGTGGAAACTAGTACGCATAAACATTTTTAACCCGATTCTCGCCAACAATTAGACCATTTGTCTGAACAGGTAGACTGCCATTTGTTAAATATATCCACTTTTTTCTGTTGTTTTCTGACTTTTTACTATCTATTACAGCCTAGCGTAAGGCATTTGTCATGTGCGATTTCCATTTGGTAATACGAAAATTATTTGTTGTTATTCACTGTGGCGCACCACTCCGATCAGTTCGGGGAAGAAACATGTTAATTAATTAAAAAACTTCATCTTAAAAAAAAATCTCCAAAAATGCAAACATTTTTTTTACCTGCTATTTAAGCCAATGAAATTCTCTTGAAATTTTGGTAAATTGTCTTATGGGTCTCCACAATATACATTTTATTCATAAAAATCGTTTAGGCGGTTTTCAAGAAAAAATACTTTTTAAACAAAACAAAAATGCAATTTGAAGGTTACAATTCGTTATAGTTTTTTACTACCGTAGGATGAACATTTGACATAAATTTGAGCCTGACACAAGCGGGGGCCATGCTTATCTGGCTATACCTTTTATGATGAAAATAAATCATTGTGTATATTTTCAAGTCAAACTTTCGGAAATCGTGTCGGCTCCGTCACAATTATCATTCCTCTGGTACTTGTTCCTCTCCACGTCTGGATGTGTGGCATCCCGAGGAATATATAATTTTTTTTTTCTCGAAAAGCAGGAAGAGAATTTTCATAAGAATATTGCTCTTTTCGAACTTGGCGATTTTTGAGCCTCCTTATCGTAGCATACCCCTGAAACTGTTCAAAAGTGAAACATCTGCATAATATTTTACTGCGAAACTGTAGATTTCGATGTTTTACAAACGCCAGTAAGGAACATTTTGGAGCCCAGCGGGTTTTAGACATTTTTTGAATAAAAATTAAGTTTGTAAGTATTGCACATGGATCGGTATTATATCAGAAAATGTTTTATAAGGTCAGATTCTAAAGACGAGCTTTTTAAGTTTAATGATTACTTATTAGGAAAAATTCTGCTATTCTTGAAGCACCCTTTTGTAGGTTGGAATTGGTGGTTTTACATTCTTTTACATAATGCATGCAATATGCGCTTGATTATGTTGTAACTTTTTTTCAGGGAGTGCCGTCCTCTGCGCTCAGAGAAATTTGTTTGCTGAAAGAATTAAAGCACAAAAATATAGTAAGATTAAATGACGTTCTTCACAATGACAAAAAACTGACGTTAGTCTTCGAGCATTGTGATCAAGATTTAAAAAAATATTTCGATAGTCTGAATGGAGAGATTGACTTGGATGTGGTGAAATCGTTCTTGTAAGTTTTGCACTATTTTTAATTACCTTTATGAGAGATGAGCGTCTCCCTGTATAGACGATATAATAGGGAGAACACATTAATGGTGAAAAGATCCGTCTCGCATTCCCGTTCGACGTAGCAATTTCATTTTTTATGGTTAACTTCGTTTAAGTATTACATAATACAGTTGTCAAAAAGGTCCAGGATAAAACTATCTTTGTTATTTTACGTCTGGGCATCAAAATATGGGATTGAAATAAATAAGGAAAGCCTTATTTATTTGACAACGTCTTCCAGACTATAATTTATTTGAAAATATTTCGTAACGCGTTTCAAAACGTGACTGCAGTTTCCTCATCGGATTCACAATCTATTAACAAGAATTGTGTACATTAAAAATAGAAAAAAGCGGAAAAAATGTTGTTAAGCATGGATGATCTTAAGAGTTTCATTTAGAAAAACATATCCTTGCTGCTAAGGGTTATCAAACATTTTTCGAGAGCAAAGTCAATCATCGTAAAATTCTATGTAAATGTATGTGATTCGAATGAATAGACTGCGATCATCGTACAAGTCCTCGTGTAAAAAATGCAGAGAAAGATCCTGTAAAGCAGGGCTCGCCAGAAGTCAGTCTTTGACTGACAATACTGACAGTGTCAGTAACGAAGCGTATGTCAAATAGACCCCAATTAATTATCCTCCAAGTTTTCCTTCGACTTGGGTTGTTTGTCAGGGTTCGAACACGAAAAATTCGGAGGCCCCGCTGTGAAGTATGTGCCGATTGACCGTAATCCTTCGTACGATTCTTGGAAAACGAAGACAAAAATTTAAGAAAAACTTTCTGTCAGTCTCGCATTTGTCGTGTCAGTCTGCACCTGCTGAAAGTGGCGAGCCCTGCTGTAAACTATAGTTGAAAAACAGTCAATTGAGACAGATTTAAACTGAGGAATATACATTCACAAGTCGAAAGTATTATGAGTTTTTAGGTTAGGATCTAATATGTGAAACAATTATAGTCGAAATAGTCCCTGCCGACGAAACGGCACTGGCCAGTGCCGTTTCAGTGCTGTTTCTATAGCGCTACCTACACCGCAAGTTTTCTATACCTGAGATCCCCTTCAAGTGTCCATTTAAATTTTGAAAACACTATTTTGACCCAACAAACCTAGTCTGTGAGGTCCTTGAAAAGCTGTGTTAATGGTTTATACTATAGTGTTAGTGAAAATGCTTGTGCTATGCCGCCATGTTGTATATATAGTTCTCGCAAAAGGAATTTTTCAAAAATAATTTTAAAGATGCAATATCTGATTGGATAAATACGTGAAAATTAATTAAACCCTGTATACAAAGTATACAAGTATTATTAACTTTGATTAATTAATTATTCAATAATTTCAATATAATAATTATAATTAATAAATTGGAATCACATTACAAACTGAAGTATTGAAAAAAGATATAATATATTTATAGTAATACAATATCTCTATTGAAATAATGTTATCAAGGAACGGTGGTTAAAAGTGCTGTTGAAAGACCGACTCAGACGATGAGTTCTGAGATCGATTGAGGCGAAAGTTATAATGAATCCAAATTTTGGAAATGAGACGCAGACAGGGCAGGAGCCGATCGTGCAGAGCGATGCACATTTTTGGTAGGGGTAGCTAAGTTGCTCCTATTGGACAGTGAAATTCGAAAAGGAAAATATCGGCACCACCCACTAAGGCCAAATTTTGCAATGGGTCAGTCATACCTGACAAGAGCGCACGTCATAGAAATAACCATAAATTGTTCGAGCTGGTTTATGAAGTAAACCTTTGGAAATTCCCTAAAATAGCCCCAATCTACAGATTAGGATGAAACGTGCAGAATTTGAAATATGAAAAGATTTTACAAGTTTGTTTTGAAAGCAATAAACTAGAAAACAGGAACTAAAACGTGCTAAGACAAATTACAAAGAGGGCAGATGTTTCGCAACGTGAGAAAATTCGATAACAAAACTATTTACAAAAAATCACTGTAAAAAAAGAGAGATGAAATTAAAATTTATGAACATGGGACTCAACATCTAGCATCAAGCCACTGAACTTAAATGTTTCTGATTCATTTCAATCGGCAAAATGAATTTCTGACAAATAAAGGTGTGAACCAGCTGACCTGGCCCCTAGTACCTTTAAAGCTCAAAGTGGCTTAAAGAAGGGGTATCCAGCGACCTTGAAACCCTTGAAACCCTGGAATTCTTCTTGAATGTTTTTTAAATCTTGTAAACCTGGAAATCATCTGAAATTTTTCACGAGGACCTTGAAGTTGATTTTTTTGTTGCTTTTAAAACAGTTATTTTATTGAAATGCAAAGAATAATTACAACCTTTCAGGCTATTATGAAAGAAACATCTCGTTTAGAAGAAATCTTGCTATTGAAAAGTTTTTTATTTATCAAGATATAATTTATCTTTTGCTTATTACATAATAATTGAAGAGATTTTAAAGCCTTTTTCTAGACTAGTGCTAATTATTCTATAGATTGCAATGAACAGAGTTTAATGATCTGAATAATTCTATAAGTTTTTAATTTCTTCTCCGCTAATATAGAATGTTTAAGTATACATTTTTTTGTGATATTCATCTTAGAAATTATGAACATTATTAGTTGAAAATTTCAATCTTAATTCAGTTTCAGAATTAGAATGAATCATGGCCATACAACGGATTTTTCGAAGGGGAAGATTTCAAAATATTTGACAAATATATTAAATGATTCCATGATTTTAAGGGATAAAAAATATTTCACAGACAAAGGTTTAAGAAAGGTTTCACAAAGATTTCAAGATGTTTCACAAAGATTTCAAAAATTTCCCAAACATTTCGAAAACTCCACAAAGATTTAAAAAATTTCAAATATTTGAAAAAGGCCTATATACCAGGTTTCAAAGATTTCACAAAGATTTCGAACCTTTAACAAATATTTTAAAACTTTCAAAAGATATCAAGTATTTTAAAGATTTTAAAAAGGGTATAGGTAATTAGATTTCAAAGATATGAAACGATTTCAAAATTTTTGAGAAGATTTCAAAAGATTTCAGAAATATTTGTGAAATCTTTTGAAATCTAAAAAATTTTGAAATCGTTTCATACCATCAAAATCTTCAAAATGATTTCAAAATACAATATTTGAATCACGCGATATCTTTAAAATAAGAGTTTCAAGTTTTTTGAATATACACTTAATAATTAGTCATTTTGATGATTTCCATTCGAAATTTCTTCAATTTGGACGATTTACTATTAAAAACTTTACATTTGATCTTCAAAATCATCCAAATTCAAGAATTTTTATTTAGTCATTTGTAAAATTGAAGGGTTTTTAATTTTGAAAGTTTACAATTGAAAATTCTGTAATTTTAATGATTTACATTAAAAATTTCTTCAATTTGGAAGATTTGGAATTAAAAACTTTACTTTTGATCTTCAAATTCACCTAAATTTAAGAATTTTTATTTATGCATCTTCAAACTGGAAACGTTTTTAATTTTTTAAATAACCAATACAAAATTAGTAATTTTGATGATTTACATTCGAAATGTCGTTAATTTGCAAGATTTAGAATTGAAAACTTGACTTTAGATCTTCAAAATCATTCAAATTTAATCATTTTTATTTACACATTTTTAAATTAAAGAGTTTTTAATGTTGAAAATTTTCAATTAAAAATTCTGTAATTTTAGTGATTTACTTTCGAAATTTCTTCAATTTGGAACATTTAGGAATTAAAACTTGACTGTTGATCTTGAAAAACTCCCTAATTTAAATTTGTTTATGTATTTTTACAATGGAGGCGTTTTTAATTTTTTGAATTTGCAATAAAAAATAGTAATTTTTAAGATTTACATTCGAAATTTATTCAGTTTGAAACTTTTAGAACTGAAAACTTGACTTTTGTTCTCTTTAAAATCATCTACGTTTAAGAATTTGTATTTATGTATCTTTAAAATAGAAGAGTTTTCAATTTTTTAAATTTACAATAAATAATTAGTAATTTTGACGATTTACATTTGAAATTTCTTCAATTTTGAAGATTTAAAGTTGAAAACTTGACTTTGGATCTTCAAAACCATTCAGATTGAATAATTTTTATTCACATGTTTTGAAATTGATGAGTTTTTAATTTTAAAAATTCACAATTAAAAATTCTGTGATTTTAATGATTTACTTTCGAAGTTTCTTCAATTTGGAAAACTTAGAATTGAAAACTTGACTTTGTTTCTACAAAATCATTCATACTTAGGAAAAGTCTCTGAAATTATTAAGTGTACCCATTATTGAATAATAATAATTAGAGCCATGATCGCACTTAAATAAATTATTTTTGAATAAATAAGGTACCAATAATATTACAAAATATGTAGTACTTTTTAAGTAAGTATTAGAAGTTGAACACTTTATATCTATACCTATCTAATTAAAAAATGGAATATTCCAAATTCATCAACTGCAATGTTAAATGTTCTAACTTCAGCAATTTTTAATTTGAGTTTATGAGCACTGAAGAGTAGGGCGGAGTGAAAATGCTAAAACAAATCAAATCGTTGGAGCTGAGGTAAAACAAACTTGTGGGTTGGCATTTGAGAAAAGTGAAAAAAAATGTTAATCAGTAAAATGTAACGATTTCAAATTCAAAATATTTCCCATTG
>CAKNWT010079669.1:0-10404 GCA_932066315.1 Andricus coriarius | reverse complement strand
ACAATGTAGTACAACTTTTAATAAATTATTTTAATTTTGATCTAATAAAGAATAAATCGATTAAAAATACTTAACTTTCAACAAAAAATAGTTGCATTTTCTTATTGGGTTCTATTAATTCAGTCCGTATTTGAGCGAACAAACGAGAAAAAAAAGTTGTTCGAAAACAGCGGGAAAAAAGAGAATTTCTTTAAAAAATCTCTGAAGCGAGGAATAGGGGAAAGAGTGTGAATTCTGTGCTTGGTGGGGTTTACTTGTAAAATAAAATCACTTATTTTCATTTTCTCAAGTATTTCAAAAAAATTGCTATTTACATTTATATCTTCGATGCGTGATGTCACATTCTGCGTTAACCCCTTCCTTCCTACGTCAAAATCGTCAGAAATCGTCATAAAACCTTTCATCTTTTATTATTACTTAGAGATCTTCTAAGGAGAGTTGAAACACGAAAACTTTGAACAGTGTTTTTTTTCATTTATGCTTTAGTTTACGAAATCTTCAAAGTATTATATGTGTTTAAAAGTAAATTTTATTTTTCCCTAATAATAACTAACCTCCCCAATAATTGATAATGCTCGTGAGATGAGTGCTGTGTCTATTCTGTATTAAATTCCCTTGAAAATAAAATCGTGATTTGAAAAGCGCGCCAACTCAAGCCAATCAAAATTCATAAAATGCGCACCAATTAGAATTGGAGTACCCCCTGTCTCAACTCTCCCTTGAGCATGTCTATTATTACTAAAGTAAAATTATTTTTAATGGACTTTTAATTTTAAATTCAGAATGTGGGGTTGGTTGACGAAATTGTTTTTAAAAATTTGTTATATTTTTAGCAAGTATTTGGGGAGAAACTCGTGAATAAGTTTCTTTACGAATCAGACTTTGGAGAGGATCCTCAATTACCATCTCCGTCGCAGCTTCGATATCGTATACTCATCAAGAATAAAAAAATGGTGGTGGATCCTACAGGATCTTTAGTTCATGCACCATTGGGTCACAGGGGAAAAATGCTCATGTCAGATCGAGCTTCATCTATGAAACAAATGAGATCCGAAGTGAGTAGCACTTCGGTAGCTGTTGAATATTATAGTGAAGACGAAGACGACGAAGAAGATGATGATGAAGATGATAATGTCGATGGTAAGTTTTTACTGATTTTTCAATTATTATTCTAACGATTATTTTTATTCTTATTAATATTTTTAAAAAACAAGAAAAAATCTGCTTCAGCCGGGATTTGAACCGGGAACGCCACTATCTATGAGTGGAGCATTAAACAATACGTCGCCTAGGCCCCAGCAGATCTTTTCTTGTTCTTCATTGATGTGACAAATCTACCATTTTTATCAAAGTGGGTTTAATCTAATTATTATTTGAAAATGTTTAAAACCCGGACGTTAATATCTTATAATGGTAACATCTTAATATTAATTAGATAAAACTCACCTTAATCAAAAATGGTGCATTAATCACAGAGGAGAAATACGTATAGTATTCCCCTGTAAAAAAGTTGATATGGAGAACAAGAAAAAAACTGCTGAGGCCTCGGCGGCGTAAATGGTTAGCGCTCTACTCATGCATAGTGGCGTTCCCGGTTCGAATCCGGGCTGAGGCAGATTTTTTTTGTTCTTCAAAAATTATTCGCCCGAAACTACCATTTTAACATTAAAATCTGTATTAATTACTTATAAATTAATTATTAATTAATTATTATTAATAATCTTTCAATTCGTTCATTCATTTTACCCACATAGAAGCTCCTAAGTTGCCGAATTGTGTGTGCCTTTACTGCTTGCATAATATATTTTTTGAAAAAACGATGGGAAGAATTCATTACAGTGAATAAATGAGGAAAATTCAATAGAAAAAAATAATTCAGAAGTAGGAAATTTTTTTATAATAATTAGAAGTATTAAGGGGAAAGAGATATTGAATATGAAGTATAAAAGAATTTGAAATTAAGAAACATAATACGTGATAAAATAATAATATTTAGTAGGAGACACGATTAAAGTGGAAAAGTTGAAATATTATTCATAATACTTATTTTGTGATTTTCCTAAACTAATATTATATTAGTTTCAGATAATTTCTTATTAGTACACGAAGTCACATGTGAATCTAGAAAATTATAAATTAAATTGAAAAATACAGAAAAATTTGAAATAAAGGAACATAAAACATAATACAATAATAAAAATAATAACTCTTGATAGGAAGCAAGATTAAATTGAGAAAAATTGAAATATCATTCATAATAGTTGTTTTGTAATTTTCCTAAACTAATAATATTTTATTTTTACATGATTTCTTTTTAGTACACGAGGTCACATCTGTGAATTTAAACCCGTCTTTCTCGTCAGTAAGAATTTATTTTTAGTACCTGAAAGCCTTTTAACCAAAAAGTAAATTTGTGGAAACTTAAAAATTTCATATTTCACTTTTTCGTTTGAATTAATTAATATTGACAATTTGTAATCAGGAAGCATATGATTTTTAAAGTTTTTCGAATAATCAAACTTTAAAGGTTTATAATATTTAAAATTCTTTAATTTTAAACTGTGATATTAAGATTCTGAGGACAATTTCACTATTAATTCTTTCATAATTGAAACATTTTATATTGAAAGCCTTGATAGTCTGTTTCAATTTTAATAACTTTAGATTTGAATATTTTAAATTGTTTACTTTCAGTTTTAATCATTCTTATGTTTAATAATATTTGATTTAAATATTCAAAATTTTTTGATTTAAATTTTAAACATACAAAATTGTTTTGTTTTTTAAATTATTCAAAATCGTAGAGTATCAAATTGAAAGAGCTGATAGTTGTGTACAAATAAAAAATCTCGAAAAATAAAATTCCCGATACTGGAAAACCCTGAAAAAGAAAATGTTCAAAATAAAAAATTCCGAAAATTAGAAAATTGTAATTTTATAATTTCATGAATTTTCTATTTCAAATGATTTTGTTATTTTTTCCGATTTTTTAGTCTTCTCGATAGTTGCACAAGTTTCAGTTTAAAGAATTTGTGATTAAACTATTTTGAATTAAATGCCTCCAGAATAAATTAAAAACAATGAGAAATTGAGACACTAATTTTTATTAATTCAAGCCTCAGGAATTAGAAGGTTTTAGAATTAGCAATTCAAAATTAAATTATTTTTTTAAATACTTCAAAATATTGAACATTTCAAACTTAAATTAAAAAAAAAAAAAACAATTTTGAAATAAAATCCTTAAAGTTGTGCAATTTCAAACATCGGAATCATATATAGCAATCTTGTTTTGTGTTCTTTAAAATATTTAATAGATAAAAATTAAACTATCTGAAATTTATAACCCATTAATTAAATAATTTTAAAGCAAGTTGAAGGTAACAATTTCAGCGTTCTAAATTTCCATGTTGATCGCTAAATTGTCAATTTTTCCCGTTCATATGTTTCAATTTTTCAATTGATATTTACATGGTTCAGTTTGGAAAAATATAATTAAAAATTTAAAAATTGTAAATATTTGAACGATTCAAATTTACTTGAAAGAATCAAAACATTAAACGGTTTGAGTATAAAAAACTTTTAATATCCCAATTCTTCGTGACTAAAATTTCTTGCACTTCGAACGTTTTTTTTTAGATTAATTCTATATTAAAGGTTCATTATTGAAAATGTTTACATTTTGAAAGGTGAAAATGACGGTGAATATATTTTTTTATCTTCAAAAATATTTTTAATGAATTTTAATGTTAATTTATAATTTTTTAAATTTAATGACAATTTAAAATTCTATAATTTCATAAGGTTTTACTATTTATCGTTCAAAATCATTTTCAATTCCAAATTCTCGAACTTTAATCGCTTCGAATTGAAAATTATATAAATCAAAGTTTTTAATTTTGAATTATTCATTTTTAAACCCCTTTAATGAGAAGTAATAAAATTTAAATTCATTAAAATTTTCAATGTTTTACCGTTTTGAATTCGTCCCATTTTTGAAATTTTAATCTGAAATCATTAAATTTAGAAATTCTTAAATTTAAAATTAAATTGCTTAATTTTGAGCGCTTGGAATTAGAAATGATACCATTTTAATTCCCTTCTCATTATATGGTCCACTTTTCATCATTTTAGTCTAAAATGTTTCAATTTTGAGAGTTTCTGATTTAAAATTGCTTAATTTCTAACACTTCCAATTACAAATTGTAAAATTTATAAAGCTTTTTTTTATAAGTGATCAAAGTTTAGTTCCCTTGCATTCCATTCGAAAGATTGCCCTGTTTTAAAATTTAACCTGATCTAAAATTGTTTGATGTGGTACATTTTCAATTCAAAAACGATTAATACATATGTATATTAATTTTAGACGCTTTTAATTCAAAATTATTTCTTATGTTTTTAAAAAAATTTAAAGCTATATAATTAATTTTGTTTAACGACGAATTTTGAAATTATAATATTTCTGAAGAATTAAAAGTATTTTTAGAACAAATAAAAGAAGAAAGAGATGTTGAATGAAAAACAGTAAAAAAGTTGAATTGACGGAACATAAAACATAATAAAAAATAAAAATAATGACATTTAATAGAAAGCAAGATTAAATTCGCAAAAAAGTTTAAATATTTGTTATAATATTTTTTTCAGTTCACTAAACTCGTAATATTTTATTTTCATATAAGTTTTTTCAATATATGAAGTCACATCTGTGAATCTAGAAACGTCTTTCTCGTTAGTAAGAATTTATTTTTAGTACCTGGAAGCTTTTTAACAAAAAAGTACATTTGTGAAGCTTAAAAGTCCCTTCTTAAAGTTTCTCGGGTTTATTGACAAAACTCTTATAGAAGCCCAACAGTTTTACCAATAATCTTCCTGAACTTTTTCCAATATTTTTTTCTTCTGAAGGGTAAACTTAATAATTTCTCAGGTAATTTATCTTTCCTGACTTTGAAATATCGTTTAAAAAGTCTGCTAGAAAAGTGAACTCAATTCTATTACCGAACATTAAAACATGCTTGCTTCCTCAATTTATATCTTTCCAACAAAATATTAAACTTTTTTCTATAAAACAATTTTTAAAAACCTACAAATGCTTTTCCCAAAATATAATTTAATTGATAAAATATTATTACTTGTCTAAAAAATTTAAATTTTTCCAGCTGAGGGCAAAAATTTTTTGATTGACATCTCAAAAAAGTGAAAAGGAAATTTTTGAAATCGGGTAATATCTTCTGTTCTCTTTCTTTATTTGAGAATTCAAACAAAAATTCCTGTTATTTTAAATATGATAAGAAATTTTTATAATTCACCGTTTTTCTAGTGAATAATAATAAGAAAATAGAAATAAAAAAAACATTTCTGCTTAAATTATAAGTTTTTGAAAATATGTATGTAAAAAATCATGTTTTTTTTGGGGATTGAGTTCAAAACACATTTTTTCAAAAAATTTGATTATGTCGAACCTGAAATTTCTTCTACTTGTACTAACGAAACATTTTATTATTTTTCTTTCATCGAAAAGGAATTTTTCATGGTGTTTAAAACGTTTCAAAATTACGATAAAAATTAAACATCCCAAAATGCTTAAATAATGAAAACATTTTTTTTTTTTTTTATTTTTTTTATTATTGTTCAGTAATAAAAATTGAACATATAAAAAATTCGCCTTAATTTTTGAACGGGTAACATTTTTTTTAATTATAAAAAACTTTAATTTTCAAATAAAATAAAGAGAACAGAAGAAATTATCCGATTAAAAATTTGTTTTCTTTACTTTTTCGGATGATAACCCACAAACTTTTTTTTCTAGTTCAAACAATTCAAATAATTTTCCCATTTTTACTCCACCCTACTAAATATTTTTAACAGCCTATAAACTAAAATGATGTTTTTTTGAAAAAAGTTGACTGAATTATTTTATTTGCATATAAAATCAATTTTCTTAAGTTTATAATACTTTTTTTATCATTTATCTTGAGCCTTTTAAAATATCTTCTGTCAAAAGAAGGAGATACATATTTTTGAGGTTCTACCATGAGAACTAAGGCAATTTTGAAGAAAAAAATCTTGGCTATGAAAATTAAAAGAGCACTAAAATTTGTATTGTACTTGAAATCATATTTTACTCTAATTTGAAGTATTTTAACTTCTCAACGATACGCCTTCAAAATCAAATAATTTAATATACCTTCGATAATCCTAAGTATTTTTATCGAGCTTCTGGTGGTTCGGATTCAACCCTATGAGACACTTGTCACTAACCCAGCCAATGAATGTCAGTAAAAGTTGTAATTTGAGAAGGGTAGAACGAAAAACATGCAAACCGACAGGGAATATAAAAAGTAATACCAGACATGCCAATCCTCTATGAATATTTTGCTTTCAGATAATTCCATATCCAGCTACGAAAAGTACTTGGGAGGCGGCCAAACACCGCATGGTAGATTGAAATCGGACCCAGCTGAGGATAAATCGCAAAGGCAAAGCAGTCAAATAGCAAAAGAACTTTCAGATTTGGTGGTTTATCTACAAGCAATCAAATTTCGTGGCTTGAATACCGCAGCCGGATTGGGATTAGGATTAGGACCACCTGGAAAAGTCCGTCATCAAAGTCACACTGGAACAGTTCAAAGACACAGCATAGCTGGGATTGGAACTGCAGGTGTGGCACCATCTTCTGGTTCACCTCAGTCTCTTTCAACATCAGTTTCGATAGCCAGTGGAGGAAGCAACGTCGAGAACATCTTCAGGCTGACACGAGGTGTTCCAGCCTGTTTTCAAACCTCCTCTTTAAATGAAAGTGCTGCCAAAAAAATCTGTCGGAAACAACCTCTGGGTGTCCTGGCTCATGCTGAAACCCAACTCGTTCGAACCTATCCTGCTGGAATGCGGATTGATTCATCCAACTTTAATCCTGTGATATTCTGGGCTTTTGGTATTCAGATGGTTGCTTTAAATTACCAAACGGACGATGCTGCATTGCACCTGAACGCTGCGATGTTTGAGCAAAATGGACACTGTGGATATGTCAGAAAACCAGCTGTCATGTGTGATAAAGATCACATGATGTACAGGTAAACACAATTGAATATTATTTCAGGGATGAATGCTATATTTTGTGGAATGTGAGCTTCTCTGTGACTGCGTTCTTGAGCACGTTATGATAAGGAACTACGAACCGAGAACAAAAGACCTAACACAAAAAGATTTCGTGGAAGAGATAGGAACTCACTGAACTTCTGCTACGCTAATTCAATAAAGGACGAAATGTGATCTTGATAAGTACCGAAGTTGATTGAAAGGAAATGAACACAGTTTTAATGGAACATTGATCTCTCGAAATGATAACTATAACTCCGGACTCTGACAGCTCATAACATAATTAAAATATTTCTTTTTCAGACGATTCAACCCCTGGGACAAAGAGTTCGATGGACTACACTCAGTACACCTGACCCTCTCGATAATATCCGGTCAGTACGTCTCTCCAACGAACCTCGTGGCGAGTACCTACGTAGAAATCGAATTAGTTGGTATTCCAATCGACTGCGCCAAACACAAGACTAAATTAATCCAAAGTAACGCCCTCAACCCAATCTGGAATGAGAAGTTCTGCTTCCAAGTGATGTTTAGAGACCTCGCTTTCCTACGCTTTGGAATTGTCGAAGCAAGCTCACATCACCTAATAGCCCAACGAGTCTTGCCACTCAAATGTCTCAGACCAGGCTACAGACACGTGAGACTCCGCTCTCTTAAAAATAAGCCCCTGGCGCTTACAACCCTTTTCATCTATTCTCGAATGGAAGAAGAGAGTCTGGACTACAACACCTGCTGTCGGGACCACAAAGAATCATCAAAGCGGCCTTCCTCAGGCAAAGAACCAGAAAAGCTCAGCACCATAGACCCTGGTCTGAGTGGCGTTACCCTGAAGAGAAGAATGTTCTTCCTCATGGTCTACCACGTCGTTCCCGAAGAACCGTACACAATTCTCAAGGTTACTCAGGAGAGTTCAACTCAGGAAGTGATGCTACAGGCTCTACAGAAAGCTGGAATCTCAGCAGAACATGTGGACGAGTACATTCTCGTTGAGGAAGTTTCCAGAGGTTGGGAGAAGAGAGATCGAGAAGAACTTCCAACCCAGAGGGTCCTTGACCCCTTTGAGCATCCACTACAGGCTCAGGCTTTGTGGAAGGGTCAGGGTCGTTTTCTTCTCAAGAGGGTTGGTAACGACCCCAGCAGCAGAGCCTGGCTCGCTTCAATCAGAAGCACTGCTGGACACTTGAAGCTCAATGATGAATTATCGAGAGATAAGTCGACCCACATCTGGGATGAAGCAGACACCTTTCTCGTCTGCATCTACAACGTGTCGCCGGAAATTCCCTACGCAATTTTGAGAGTTCCAGTCAGCAGTTCAGCTCAAGATGTCTTGGCTCAGGCTTTGGTGAAAGCTAGAAGAATGGAGGATCCCCAGAAGTTTGCGCTAGTTGAAGAATTGGAGTGGGGTGGTGCTGGAGCAGTTGGAAGTGGAAATCGTCAGCTGAGGTTGCTGAGGGATGATGAGAACGTCTACAGCACACAGGCTTTTTGGAAGACTCTGGGGAGGTTCATCCTGAGGGAACGAGAGCAGGCGATTCCGAGGAGGCATCTTCTTCCAGCTACCCTGGATAGGCTGAGCAAAGGATTCTCTGTTGGCAGATCGGTCTCGCTACCTGGCTCCAGTAAGGAGAAAGTACCTGTCTCCGAAGCTTTGTCTGATCCGACCTCTAGAGGTTTAAGACATCGACTATTGTTGTCAGGTCGAAGGAGAGAGGTGCATTCTGATGGGGAGGATGCGCGAGAGTCCGACCTACTGAACGCAGCACTCAACCTGAAGAAGGTCTCCCTAAGGAAGTTCCGTGTGTGGAAATCATAGTGGCAGTCGCGGGCGACGTCACTTTCTACGGTCTTCGCCCCTCGGAAAAACAATTAGGTATTAGGGCGCATTACTTACCCCACTAGTTGGTAGCAGGACTGCAAGGCAGAATAAAATAGATAAATCAAATAGATGTAAAAGAATTAAATACATGCATTAGCATTTATCGTTAGGACGTTTAAACGATATCACATAGTCGATAATCAGTCTGAAGCCTGTTGATGATAATTTTAGTCATAATGATGACAGTCGGATAGCGAATTGAAGGAGCTTGTACTTAGGGAGGTATTCCAGAGATGAAATTTTCCAGTGTGTTAAATAGAGCATAATAGTATATTATGCACCAAAGGGGGAAAAGTGGGACTTTTTCGAATAGTATTGAAAAAATACACGAGGCGTAAAAAGCCCCATCTCCCTTGGTATATACGATACTTTTTTTTAACAAATGCATGATTTTAGACGTTTTTTTAAACATAGGCATTTATATTTTTATATGAATTTAGGAAATTTTTTAAATTTTGGAAATTTATGGTTTTATCAATTACGACAAATTTTCGGAAATTCAGAATATACAAAAATTTGCGATAATTTATGGTAAATTTATAAGTTATCAAAAATTATCAAAATTTTGAACATTTTAGACATTTTGGAAATTCAGAATGTCCAAAAATTTCAAGTTTTCCGACATTTTCGGTAATTTATTGTAATTTATGGTAATTTCCCTTAAATTGATAAAATTCTAGAAATTATCAAAATTTTGAAAAAGTTCCGAAAATTCTGGGTAATTTATGGTCAATTATGGTCAATTTTAAAAAATGTTTAATATTCTGAAATAACCAAAAGTTAACAAGATTTTAGAAGCTTAAAAATTTTCCGAAACTTCAGAATATCCACAAATTTACGGTGCTTTATGGTAAATTTATAACTTACCCAAAATTATAAAATTTTGAAATTTTGGAAATTCATAAAATGCCAAAATTTTCGGTATTTTATGGGTTATTATGGTAAATTTAGAAATTAACAGAAATTATCCAAATTTTGAACATTTTAGAAATTTTAGAAATTCATAATATCAAAAAATTTCCAGTTTCTCGACATTTCTTGTCATTTATTGTAATTTATGGTAATTTCACTTAAATTTATCAAATTTTAGAAATTGTCCAAATTTTGAAAAAGTTCCGAAAATGCTGGGTAATTTATGGTCAATTATGGTCAACTAAAATTTTTTTAATATTCTAAAGTAACCAAAAGTTAACAAAATTTTAGAAATTTAAAAATTTTCCGATACTTCAGAATATCCACAAATTTACAGCGATTTATGGTAAATTTATAACTTACCCAAAATTATAAAATTTTAAAATTTTGGAAATGCATAAAATGCAAAAATTTTCGGTAATTTATGGTAAATTATGGTAATTTGTGGTATAGCATGGTAAATTATGGTAAATTTATAAATTAACAGAAATTATCCAAATTTTGAACATTTTAGAAATTTTAGA
>CAKNWT010079597.1:0-13254 GCA_932066315.1 Andricus coriarius | reverse complement strand
CTTTAAATAAAATTACTTGTGGTAAAAATGGAAAATTGTACAAATTTCGTGCTTTTTCAAAATATTGAATTATTTAAATCAGAAGGCTTAAAATTAGTTAGTGCGTGCCTCAAAATTGAAATCCTTTTTCGTTCAAATTTAACACTTCTTTCAATGTTTACGAGCATAAAATTTAAAATTAATCAATTGCGCGCATTCCAATATTTAACTATTGTTAATTTTGTAATAAATATATGAAGGCTGTTTTAAAATAGTGTAATCTGAACTCCCTTATTTCTGCAGAATACAAATGTTCTACTTTGTCCTTTATGGATTTAAAATCCTTTGAGATTATTTCCAAATCTAATCTTAATAGTTTAAGTTAATAGTTAGCTAACAGTTTTGACATTTGTGTACCTTTTCCAAATAGTCACCTGAAGACTTAAAATCTGTATTCAAAGCCTTATCCCATCACATAATGTGTTACAAAACCACAAAGGTGTTATATTTTATGATAGTGAGACTGATAAGACTTGCTTTTAACCCTTCGCTACTTGCGATGCAAATGTATTATTCACCTAGCGTGTGTAATTCATGGCAATGGGGGAAATATATATTGCGCCAGAAATCGTCTCCTCAGCACGTCATCAATTTTTTAAACCAAGCTAGAAACTTCTGCCCATTCTTATGAGCCACACTTTGTTGCAGTAAAAGAAACTCCCTTCTTTGTTCGAAAATTACGTCCTACCTGAAGGGAAGCTTTAGGGGAGGTTGATGCTTTATGCTACCGCGATACAATGTTTAGAACTCGTGTCAGTCCCCATGAAATTGAAGATAATGCCATTCAATACTGAGACGAGGTGAATTTTTATTGGAGTGGAAGAACGATCTTTGTCGAAATAGTCTCAAAGGATGGAATATGGATCATTCTCTTCATTCTTCAATAAGACGAAATTGTGTTTTTAGTATCTTTTAGATTAAATGAATATTTATAAACACTCAATATTGCCTTTCGTAAAATGTATAGTATTTACAGGGTTCACAGCGGAAAAGGAGCTTAAAAAAGGGGAAATAGGGTCATTTTTTCACGAGTAAGGGGAAAGATTAAACATTTATTTTTACATGTAAAAAAGGACAAACAATCTTTTTATAAGAAATTTTATAGTTTTTAAATAAGATTTAATGATCTTTGCAATTGAAGAATTACATTTTTTAAATCATTGAATATACTTTTGTAGGATGGGTCGAAAATAACGCGTATTAGGATCCTAAAAAAGTATAATTAATTTGGAATCTATAGACATAAACTTGGTTACCCACGCTAAAAAAAGGTTTAAAAAATTTCTTGTTTGCAGAGTTTTTAAATTGTCTTGAGTTTAAATTTTGTTGCAATCCTGGAGGTAAAAAAAGGTTTCTCAACTTCTTTTGGATTTTAATCAATCATTTTCCAAAAGGTAATTTCTATTTAATTCACCCCTGTTTTCGAAAAAATTACTAACATCTGTACAATTAGCAAAGAATTTTTTTGGGTACTTGGAAACTTTCCAGTGACAAAAATGCACTAGGAAAAAAATCGCAAACACCCAGTAATCGAAATTGAAAATACAGCGAATTTTTGACATTTTCATTTTGGTATTCAATGAAATGATCTTTATAACTTGTATTTTAAATATTTTTCGGACCATGTGTGGGCTTTTTTAGCATAGAAATACACTAGAAAAAAAAATCGACAAGACTTGAGTCGAAATTGGAATTACAGCAAAGTTTCACAGTTTGGAATTTGGTATTTAGTAGAATTATTTTCTTCACTGGAGATTTAAACATTTTTTCGAGCATATGTGGAATTTTTTAGCATAAAAATACACTAGAAAAAAAATCTCAAATAATTCTATTACATGCCAAATTTTAAAAATTTGCTGCAATTCTAATTTCGACTCTTGATAAAGATAATTTCATTAAATATCAAAATCAACATTGGCAAAATTCGCTGTATTTCCAATTTTTATTCCTGAGCCTTCGTGATTATTTCCCTAGTGCATTTTGGTCACCGTAAAGTTTTCGAGTACCCGCAAAATTCTTCGCCTATTTCCACATGTGTTAGACGATGTAAATAAGCGCGAAAAAAATTAAGTTTGTTAAATAAACAACTTTCATATGTTTTAAATCGTTCTCATAATTAACAATATTTCCTTTCCTACAAATTCCTTAAATTATAATTGAATTGTGATATTTGTAAGTATAATAGTTCAAGATTTCTTTTCAAGATTTGTTATTTCATCCTTAAAATAATTAATACTTTCAATATAAACTAGAAACCACTCTTCATTGCTCTTAAACTCAAATCAAAAATAATTCAAGTTTAATGGCCTGACATATTTTACATGAGCAGTAAAAGCACGGGCGCGAAGCGAGCGTTTACGTCCCTGGATTTTTATTTTATAATATTTCAAACACAAACTATTTAAAAATATATAATAACACATGTTTAAATATTAGAGTTATAAATATTTTTTAAATGAAATCTTTCGAAATTATTTAGAATTTATTAATATAACGTGGAACTTTTAAAATCCATGGATTTTTTCTAATTCCTTCATATCCCTTGAAATTCTTCAAATCCGGAGAAATCCCTTGAAATAAAATGTAACGTATTCCCTAAGGTTCTCTAGAAATTAGTTGAAATCCCTTAACATCGTAAAAATCTATTAGAATAAGTAGAAATAATTTGAAATTCCTTGGATAGAAAGTAAATTAAAATTATTATTATTTAAATGATTTATTTTAATATTCAGTTTGGAGATTATATTGATCCTCAAAGAAAAAAAAAAATTGTTTGTAATGCCAACATTACAAACAATTTTTTTAAATGATTATTTAAGATTATTTAATAAATGTTTAATTCTAGTTAGCAAGACATGATTGAAAAAATTCTTACTTTCGTAATTCTAATATTTTCATGCATGTAAATTTCTTTTAATTTTTAAAACTTTTAATAAAAAAGATCATTTTTTTGGTTTTATTTTGATTTCAAAAAAAAGTTAAGGTTTCTTCATTTATGAAAAAGTAAGAGAAAGAAGTTCGTTTAAATTAGGATAAATCTTTACATTCATTTAAATACGGAATTTATATTTAAACAAAAAATATTTAACATCATCTACTAAAAACTGGGCTTAAATTTGCCGATTGTTTAAAGCTGATTTTTTGTAGTTTTTGAACATTGATTAAATTCTAGAACTTATTAAATTGGTGTCAAATAGAAAAATGGGAGAAAAATGTTATTAAGATCAATTGTAAATCTTGTAATTCTTACTTGAATTAAGATCTACTCGACAAATTTAATGGGGTTAATTTCTAATTATATTTCATATCTACTGAACATTTCGATGTTAATCTGTTAAAAAAAAAGATTCAACTTAATAAAAGTTAATTTCAAAAATATTTAATTTGTATAGTTTCAGCAAAAAATATTTAATCTTTAAAGTTTTATTTAAATCCTAAATAGTATAGTTTGAAATTGGTCAAATTTAAAAAAGTTAAATTAATTATAATAGATAATTTTGCAAATTAAAAAAATAAACTTTCACTAGTCGCGATATCTTATTCTAGTTTTGAATTGAATAATTTTGTACAAGTAAAACGAAAACTTCTATTTTCAAATTTCGTAAATTTAAAGAGAAAAGGGGAAAAGAGGAATCTGATGAGAAGGGAAATGCGGGAGAATATGGGAAAGACTATGGTTCCTGTATTTATACTAAATATAAAATAAAAAACGGAAAATTTATAGAGTTCAAACTGTGAATAGCAGTTTTATTTTATTTTTATTTATTTATTGCCAAATGATTACTGTTTGTTATTACCATTGAGATTAAGATAGATAAAATTGTGCAAAGTATATATTTCAATCTGACGCAATATAAGTGCACATTGGTGAGGATATTTTTAAAAATGACGAGTCAATATATTTTTGAGTATCAGGTCACATAACTTCTCGTTCTTATAAACGTTATAAAAAATATTTTGGAAGAAAATCTCAAGTAAATGCCAAGAATATTCAAGAAACATTTAATAAGTAACTTCGATGCCTGTTCAGGTTGGGTTACTTTGAAAGTCTAGAAAAAGGGTTACGTAATCGAGGAGCGGTTCTTTTGAACATTTCACATTCAAATTTTAAATCAGTTTTCTACTTCTTTTTGGAATAAATAAAAGTAAGAAAGAAAGCCTATTACGTACATTGACATTATCACATAACTGCAGATTTAATAAAGGAATGTCAACAATATTTACAATTTACACATTGATAAAAAATGTATCCGAAAAATTCCTTCTTAAATTAAGGATTAATTAATAAATCTGTATCATGTTTGATTCGATCTATTAAAATAAAACCATTGAATGCAGAAAATCTGGAGAGTCGGTAATTTTATGTTTTGCATTCAAACACAGTCAGAACAAAAATAATAATTGTTCAATGTTTACGGAAAAGAGTATGATTACAAGCTTTGTACACTTATCTCTGGATTTGTTTATAAATAATGAAGCAGCGCTTATCCCATTACGTATTTAACAGCTTTGACCATTTCACATAATATCTCATTCAAATTCTTATTACTTGCATGCGCGTTTCAATTTCATGAAATTTAATTCTCCCAATAATGACAGAATGAAATTATAAAGGACTCATCACTTGGTAATTAAATTGCTGATAAAATGGCAATTAGAGCTTTATGATTATAAACCGAAATTACAGACTCAATCATATTAATCATTTGTTTCTAATGGAATTCATTATCGGGTCATCACAATGCGCGCATTTCAGTACCTTCCTTTCCATTCCTCGATATGAAAATGTCAATGTTATTACGTATCACGGTCCCGTTCCAGAATGCAAATTGCAGAGCACTTTCAAAGTGAGGCTCATCGATGTAAAAGAATTTCTTAATTAAAAAAAAATGCATAAAAAGTTTTTTTTCTCAAAATGATTCAATAATGTTTAATCTTCAATTTAAAAATAATTTTTTAAATAAAAACTCGATTACTTTTTTATCAGTTTCACTAGAATTTTAAAAATTAACTGAAAAGGAAATGAAAGATAAAGTAAAATAAAAGCCTCGATCCCAATTAAGAAAATCCCTGACGTTTTCAAAAGTTTTATTATTTTCACACAACGCAAATTCGGTAATCAAATGTAACTTACAAATTAAAACAACTTTCATTACAATTTAACGCGGATTCTATAAATTTGTTAATTCAACTTGAGTTCAATTGAATTACATACTAATTATCGAAATCTCAATTACAAATTTTTGTTTCTTTTAACATCAAAGTCTCTTCAATTTAATTTCGTCAAAGGAAGAAATTGAAAGTAAATATTAGGCTTTAAAAGCGACTAATCTGAAGGTTATTAAAACATAAGGCCTTCAATGTTAATTATTAGCTTACATTAAATTGTTAAAATTCCATGATGATTGTTGAAACTTAAGAGATTACAATTTTAAAGCTATCCAAATTCCAACGCTTTCGAATTTCAAGCATTTCAATTAGATGGTTTCAAAATTGAAAGAGTCTCAATTTTTATGGCTTCTGAAAATTAGGCGTTTGAAATTCACATTTAAAAAAATATAGGGCATAATTTGTTTGATTTTCATAATATAAAAAGTTTAATTTTGATATTTAAAAAAATGCAAATCTCTAGATTTGAATGATTATCACTTTATCACAAATTTAAAGCGTCTAAAGTTGAAGTTTAAAAAAATATAAAGCAATTACATGCTTGATTTTCTAGATCCAAAATTATGCGTGAAACGCGTCTAAGCTTCAATATGGTTTTCAAAATTTAAAAATACTAAATCAGTTAGGTTTGATTAATCCTAAATTTTAAAGATTTAAAATTTTAAGTTTTAAAAAATTAAAGATTTTCAGATTTCCATATTATAACAATGCTTCAACAACTTTAAAGGATATGATTTACGAATTTCAAAAATAAACCTTACAATTGGACAGTCTCCAAAAGTTAAATCTCTTCAAAATATAAATGCTTCATATTTTAAAGTGGCTTTTTTCCTCTTCAGAAAAGAAAAATATATCACGCATGTTTTAAAGATACAAAAATTTAAATTTGTCGAATTTGTTCAGTTTCGAAACTTCAATTATTCAAATTTGGTCCCAAAAATGTGCACTTAGTTAACGATTTGAAAGATTAGTGTTTAACTTTGATGCTTGAAAATTTTTAAGCCAAAAAATTGGTAAGTTTACGAATTCCAAGACTTCCCACTTTTTTCATATTTAAAGACATTTAAATTGAAACTTATATTTTGATATTCTACAAAATTTAAGACTTTTTGAAACTGAAAACTTCACGAATTGGAAGCTTTCAATTAATTTTCCAAACTTCAAACAAAAAATTGTACTTCTCTCTCGAAAGATATTCAATCAGGAAAGCTTTTTATAGTTTCAATCGGATATAAAATCGATAGAAATGCAAAACCTAGTTTTGTTAATCAGGAATCCCGTTTTGTTGGTTCTGCAGTAGAGCTTAACAATTTTAGAGAGGTATCAACTCTGTAAATATTTTCTTGCAACTTGCAATTTAAATGAGCTAAAAGCCAACAGGGTTTGCAAAAAATGTGACTGGGCATTGGAATTGTAGATTGCGTTTACAATTTGCATTACACAATGTTGTAAAACTTTGACATAAATTTCCCTTTCAAAAGCAAGATTAAGATTCAGAACCTAAATAAATAGTTGGAGTTTATTAATCTTAAGTCAGATCAGTTGCATTAAATCTACTATTTTTACTTATCCTTCGTTGAAGTTGAGAAGGTGAAAATGTCTTTATGTCTCGTCTGAAAATCGACTATATGTGGGGAGAGTCTAGAATCTAAATTTTTAATTTGAAAATGAGTTTAAGTGAAGGTGGAAACTGGAAATATTACTACAGGAGCGAGGTATAATATTATGAAATAGCTTATAATTATAAACACGCGTGATATTGATTCAGCATTTAGAGCCCTTAATACAGAGGGTTGTGATAGTGTAATAATACCTTAGTATCCTGAAACACAGGGGGTCCGTGAAAGGGTTTTCTATACTCTGTACCGAGAACAAAATATTACGTAATATTCCCATGAAGTAAGGAAAGTTTGTCAAACTGTTTTTTTGCAAAGAAACTTTTATTATTTAAAGTTTGAACTGCTTTAGTGGAAGGTACGCACGACATCATTAAGATGCTGCCAATGTAATTGTAGCAAGCGAAACTTAACGGTTCGGCTACTCCTTTAAATGGTAGAAGCTCTGATTCGACAAAGATGGATAGAATGCAGGTGTAACAAAATACGGACATGTCACACTCATGCACGCGAACAAAAATAGTCTGGTTAAATAATGCAACAAAGATTGCCATATGAAGTCTTTTGAGCTCAAAAAGGATAGAAAAAATGAACATAATTTGTGCTCTTAGGGACCATCCATGTCCCACGTGGACAGTTTGGGGGGAGGGGGTCAAAGGTCCACGATTGGCCACGACGGGGCCGGAAGGTCTAGGAAAAATCTACGTGGACGTGCGGTCTCCTGGATCTGCGGATTTCTTCTAAAAACATGAAAAACTAGAAAAGTTTTACTACTTTTTGTTTTGACTTCCTAGTTCCTACCTTGTATCATTAAGCTTATGCATATTTTCATAAAGTATGAAATAAGTCTGCGTGGACAGAGTACTCAGGGGAGTCTTAAAAGTCCACGTTTGTCCACAAGGAGGGGGTGCGGGGTCAAAAGTGGTAAAAAATGTCCACGTGGTATATGAACGACTTAATAGAACAAAATGAAAAGACGTGGGTTAGTGATAATCTTCTCAATTTTTTCTACCAAAAGCAGGGATCACAAGCGGTTCAGTAGTTCAATTTTAGCTAAAAAAAGTGAATTATTTCGGAAGAAAGGGGATTTGATTCATCATTGAAAACTTTATCATATTAACATTTCTGGAATACTAAACGGAAGTGCCCTCCAACAGTAGAGCCTTTTCTTTATCAAGTTCTCTAATTATTTTTATATTAATTTTTTTTAGCTAGCTTTAAACAACCTTTTGAAACTTTCAGCACTTTCCACTGATAAAAATACATCACAAAAAGGTTCAAGAAGATCAAAGATTGAAAGTTAGATAAACAGAACCGAAAAATGTTCATAAGTTTACTTTGAAAAAAATATACTTTTATCAGAAAATATGTAGATGATTTTGATTCCGTATTCTCATCCATTTTTTTCACTTAAATTAATAGAATCCAATAAGAAAATCCAACTATTTTTAGTTTAAAGTTAATTGATTCTGGTTGAAAAGTCTACTCATCTATTTTTGGTTGATAATTCATCTTTTTTGTATAAAATTTTCATTTTTTGTATACAAAAAGTTTAATTATTTTATTGCAAATTCAACAATTTTGTTAAAAACTCCACCTTTTTGGTTGAAAATTCTACTGCATATTTGATTGAAATTAACTTTTTTGTTGGAAATTTATACTTTCGGGTTGACAATTTAACTGTTTTATAGAAAAACCATATTTTTGGCTTGAAAAATCAACAATTTAGTTGAATTTTTTTTTCTTTCTTGCCTGATAAATTTTTCTTGATTGAAAAATCAACTATTTGATTGAATCTAATATAGTAGTTGAATTTAATAAAGTATGAACATTAATTTTTTTGAGTTTATTCGCTATTTCCGTAAGAGATATCCTGATTTATTTTGGTTTTAGAGCATTGTGGCTTGTGAAGCCTTGTTACCTCTATAAAGACGTTTTTGATTTGCAACTACAGAATTGACTTATCTTTCGGGTTTAGTTTCTCCATTGAATAGTTAGCGATTTCTACGCTGTAGACGATGACCTTCAAATCTATAAAACTAGCAAATAAATCGTTTAGCAAATATTTGAAATTGGTATCATCAAAAAGAATCTCTTTCAAAACGTCTTGTTTTCTAACATATTGAATTTCGGTTCATGATTCTTACAAAATGAATCGGAACCTTGTAAATAAAAGGGGAATGGTGAACATTGGGTAAAAAATCTCGATTTTAAGTATTTTAGGGAATTTTACAAATTTAAGAGGAAAAAAGGGGATTATGTAAAAAAGGGGAAGGACTGTGATCCCTGCAGAAGTTTTTTTTTTTGAACACTTGAAAACAAATACGCATGCTATGCGTCGAATTCCCAACAAAACAGGTGTATCTCCAACCAACAAAGATGAATTTTCCACTAAGAACATTAATATTCTACCAAAAAAGAAGAATTTTCCAAAAAAATACATGAATTTTCAAACAAATAATTGAATTTTATATTTCAAAAAATCCATCAATAACCAAAAAGGGGATAGTTAAATTTTCAGTAAAAAAATTAAAATTTCAACAAAATAATTTAATTTTCAACCAAAGAAATGATTTCTTAATTAAAATGGTGAATCTACAATTTAAAAAAATGAATTTTGAACAAAATAGCTCAACTTTCAACCAAAAGAGATTTCAATTTTAAATTGAAAACAGTTAAATACAACTAACGAAGACGAATTTTCAATAAAATAGTTAAATTTCCAACCAAGAAAGAATATTCAGTCAATAAAGAAAAACACTCTCAACCACATTTGATGAATCTTCAAGCCAGTTCAAATCAGTTGCATTTTCAATATGACAATATGAATTTTCAATCAAATTTCTTTTTTTAACCCAAAAATATGAATTTTCAATTAAAAGGATGAATTTTCAACAAAAATTATAAATCTTCAACCAAAAAAGATCTATTTATAACCAAAAATAGGAAAGTTAAATTTTCAGTAAAAAAAAATTAATTTTCAACCAAAAAAAAGAACAAATTTTCAACAAAATAATTAAAATTTCAAACCAAGAGATGAATTTTGAACTAAAATGATGTATCATCCATTTGAAAAAATTAATTTTTCACAAAAGTAATTTTTAATATAATATTTCAACTTTCAACCAAATAGTTGAATATTCAATCAAAAAAGTATATTTTTCCACGCAAAACTTCATAGTCGATATTTCAACTAAAATTGATTTTAATTTTAAAACGAAGATAGTTGAATTCAACTATAAAATACGGGTTTTCAAACAAATAGTGGAAACCTCAACCAAAAAAGATTAACTTTCAAACAAACAGTTGAATTTTTAACCAAAAAATATTAAATTTCGACCAAAAGGGATGAATATTCAAACCAAAAAAGACAATAAAGAACAATATTTTTGATAATTGACGGAAATAATTGATATGTCAACTTCAGAATTATTATATAAAATTTATGTACAATATATATAGACAAATCCAATTTCTGTGTAAAATATCAACATAACCTAAAACTGTTAAAAGTTGTGAATCTTCTTTGAAATCAATTTTTTTCCATATTTTCAATTTTTGTTCAAAATTAGCGATTTCCTGTGGAAAAAATTAATATGAGCTGAAACTGTTCAAAATTGAAAACATTGTTCGATTTATAATGATTTTTTTTTTATAGAATACTACATTTTAATGTAAAAATGCTAACGTAATCTAAAATTGTTAAAAAATGATGAAACTTTAAAATCTAATACTTTTTATATAAAAGTATCAACTTCCGTTAAAAACGCTAGCAAAATCGAAAAACGTAATTAATTGTTAAAATTTTTTCAATTTTTGAAGTATAATTATTTGTAGATGATTTCTGCTTAAAAATGCTAATTCCCGGTGAAAAAAAAACTAACGAAACTTAACATTGTTATAAATTGAAAAAATATAATATTTTTAATTCGTAGATCTAATTTTCAAAAATTCAAATGGAAGATTTAAAACAAATTCCAATAATGAAAAGCCAATAAGGTTTTCAACAACCATGATTGCGAGATTTTCAAGATATATGGTAACACCACTTTATTTAGATAGGATTAGGGGACACCAGGGCGCAATGGGACAAGTTATTTTTTCATTAAAGTACTCGCCATCTGTTGTGAAAGACTACAATGTAAATTGTTATTTAAATACTGTTAAACTTTATATTTCAATTTCGTAAAGAATTACATGTGGCGAAACAATTCATTATGAATGAAAAATACAAATTGAAAAGTAGTGATTTTGTCCCATCTCGCCCCGGTTCTGGGTCGGAACGGGACAAATACGGGGTGAGACGGGACACTTTAATTATTTGTTATTTTTCAATCAAAAAAGTAACTTTTTATGTAATTTTGTCTGTAGTAATATTATCTACAATTTTATTAAATATTAATCGTTATCAACACTAACATTTTTTGAAAATGACATAAGATTTACTTTATTTCATGTCGAAGCAATACGAATTACTTTAGCAATAAGAATTTAATGTAAATATTTAATAATATTTAATAAAATATTGAATGTGAATATATTTAGCTTAGTTTGGTATTTACTCAGTATATAATTTATTTAGGTTAGTAAAGTCTCCGCAAATTTTAATATCTTTTGATATACTGCTCCATTTATATAGATTATAGGAGATAATTCAGGTTTAACAGAGTTTTCTGATGTCCAGACATACTTAAAGAAAAAAAAACATTTCCGTACACAAAGATATTAGAATTATGAAAATATTAATAGTTTTAAATAAATGTTGCTAACGCGTGCAAAATCAATATTCAGAAAGATAAACACTTTTATGGTTAAAAAAGAAGTGACAAATTCGTACAAATTTTAAAAAATGTCGAATCTTTATTTCAATACAAATTAAAGCTTCATAATATGCATACTGAAAATAAAACTGAAAAAATAACATTTCCAACTTCTCACGATATAACCTACAATAAAATACGTGCAATCGCATAAAGTTACACTTAGATTTTATAATATATAGGACTTGATCTTTGAATTTCCAATCATTCAGCATTTATCGAGTTTCTTGGCAATCTGTTTAGATATTACTTACACATTTAAATAAGTTACGTGGTTTAAGTCTGCAAAAAAGGTTACGGCAGTCTTCAGAAAATGCATAAAACTCACTTATTTAAATAAAATTCAATAACTAATCTTCGCAATAAGCGTTATGAAAAACATACATTCTGAAATTATCAGTAATTAATTTCCACTTAAAATTACCTTCAAATAACAAAAATCTACCTCCTAAAATTTCAACGTTACTGTCTTCATGTACCATTCATTTTTTTTTTTTTTTTTTTGGAACTAAAGAATCAGTTCTGCTACGTATTCCTAAAAAAAAACAGTTCTGACAACCATACAACTTAAAAGAAAATCGGGTGTCCCGGGTCTCCACTTGTTTTAAATTGATCAATTTCTAATTAAAAATTATATTTGGTGCAAAATTGATATGAGATGAAACTATCGACCGGTGCAAAATAATTTTCTTGGAAGGCGAGGAATCTCAGCGAGAGGAAATTCTGCAAGACGAGGAGGCAAATGGGAAATAAACGTGTGCAGGTAGTGAGACCACATTCCTGAGGCACTCCCACCATGCGTTCCCAAGATTCGAAATGACAGTTCTGTAAATAATTAATAAAACTCGTCCGGCTATTGATATAAGTCTAGAACGTATCCGGACGCTGGAGGAACCTTGTCATTTGATTTTAATTCGCATATTAACTAGTTCTCTCGCGCGACTGACCTACTTGGCGCATTGAGAAAACCGGAAGAGGATCTATCGGTAGATGGTGCATTGTCCAGTCCATGAAAAGCCTTTCAAAAAAATTTACAACTTTTTCTCGAGGTTGTAAACGTCAAAGTAGCGTAATTTTTTCATTAAAATAACATTCAGTTAACATAAAGTGCCTGAAAACTACACACAGAATGAGTATTTTTCAATGGTAAATTTCTAATTAAATAGAATTTAAGTTTTCAAAACAGGCACAATAAAGGTTATATTGATCAAAATTTGAATTCTTTATAAAAAAAGTGAATTGTTTCACCAATTAAAGTGTTCAATACGAAAGATAAATACAAAAAGAGCATCTATTTAGGTTATGTTTTCTTTCGTTCTCAAAGTCTTCAAAGCTTTAAAAGAATTTGATAAATATAAATACAAATAAGTGTAAATTTTGCCACTGAATAAAAACATGAAATATAAACTTGTAAACCTTCGAATTTAAAATGTAATGAGAAAATTTTATAAATAATTGTTTAATTGATGCAACAATTAATATACTTTGAAGTGCACACAATTCTAAAACTCCAGGATTCAAAATCATTCAAAACTGGAACAGATTACCTACTCCAAACTTTTCAAGAGTTTATTTACTCACTTAACTCACTTAAAACAAAGAGAAAGTTC
>CAKNWT010079588.1:0-10183 GCA_932066315.1 Andricus coriarius | reverse complement strand
AATTCACAAGAAATTAATTTTTTTATTTTACAGAAATTTATAAAGTTTTAGGAAAAGTGCAGTCAGGTTAAAAGATATTTAGGACTTTTTGACGCATTAAAATTTATTTAAAATTTTTTATAAATTTTCTTGCGGATATCTTTCCAGGTCTAACAAAAAATTTTGTAAACTATTCAAAACTTCCAAAATTCCTAAATAGCTTTTAAACTGACTCAAATTGTGTCTAATATTGTATTAAAATCTTCCAGATTTGTTTTTCAAAATGTTGGAAATACTTTGGAATGTTTCCAAATCTTTTTCAATATTCTCTTAAAATAAATTTTGTAACATACAAATTTTTAAAAAGCTTCTAAATTTTTTATTTGAAATCTTCAAAAATCTACATTTTGTTTTAAATTTCTTGAAATATTTTTTTGAGTTCAAAATTATTTTATTATCTTTCCAAAACTACTAAATATCTCTTAAACTTTTCGAATTTTTTCTAAAATGTTGCCATCTTGCAAAATCGAAAAAATTTTGTTTACAATCTTCTATATTCTTTTCCGAAATTTTAGAAAATCATTTGCAATGTTTTAAAATATTTTAAAACATTTTCCCTAAAATAATTTTTCACTATAAAAAATCAATTTAAATTTTCCCCGGAATCGTGAGAAAAAGAAATTTATTATCTTAAAACCTTTCAAAATCTTTAAAAGGCTTCAAAATTTGGTTTCAAAAACATAAAAAATCTACATTTCGTTTAAAATTATTTGAAATCTTTGCGCATTATAAATTATTTTTTAATCGTTTCAAAACTTCTAAAACTTTGAAATATCTTTTGAAATGATTCAGTTTTTCTAACATTTTTTAAAATCCTGCAAAAATTAAAAAATTGCCTTAATATGAAAGCTTAAATAATAATTAGGATATGTGAGTTTTTATCCATAATTTAATTTTTCTCATCTCTTTAAAAGTGTGAAAATGTTTACAATTAAAATTTTTCCCTTTTATCAACGATTTTTAGAAACATTCAGAAATAAATATTATCATCAAATAAAATTACTTATTTCGAAATTTTAATTTACGACACTGCAGAAAATGTTTAATAATTATTAATAGATATATACATATATAACCTTATTTAATGTGTTTAAGTGGTTATGAATATAATCATTTTGTCATGTTTAAAACATTTGGTCAAAAAGTTAAGAACAGAATTGCTGCCTTTATTATTAAAGAATCATTTAAAATTTCAATTCTCATTTCTAGAAATAAATTTTTATAACTAAAATTTCTCATTTGGAATTGCGGTTTACAAAATTACAGAAAATTCAAAAGAACAAACTGAAAACAGCCACTTGAAGTCATTTTTGCACAGTATGCAACCAATAAAGTATTCAACAACAATGATTACGAGATTTTCGAGAATTTATTTCCACTAATTTGATTAAATATGATTTTTAGATAGATATAAATAGGAAACAATGAGACTCAGATTTTTGAAAATTGTTTTTGGTTTTCCCCGACTTTTAAAAGTTACAGTGACGCGAGCAAATCTTTCGATTTGTTTATGCACCTCCGCAATCTCTTTCTCTGATTGTGAGTCAACTAAATGCCAATTCATGCACTAAATTTTCCTCAAGGGGAGTTTAAAAAAAACTCTGGATGTAAAATAACATTTTGAATAAAAGGTAATTTTCAAATTGAACTGTACATTTTTTCTGCAATATTGAAACTAGAACGTGCGTCATTATTCAAACAGGTCTCAAAATCAGGAAGATGGCAAACGCAGATCCCTCTAATTAGAAAAAGCTGTACAGAATTTTATTAGAAGTGAATTCGTGTGCACCTAAAAATCACATCAAAGAAGTAATCATATTTTACAAATCAAAAGCTTTCCTGAGGTCTTTTTTATAATTTCAGGGTTACATAAAAATTTGTTTCTATTAGACGTTATACCAGCTGTGTTCCGCCTCAAAAAGTTTCCATAGGAAAATGTGTTTCCAAGCGTCCGTAAAGAAGGTGTACTATTTTTAAATCTAAATTTATACTGATTTTTTAAGACAAATAAAATAAAAAAAAACAAATCAAATTTAATAAAAATATCAGAATAATGATCTTTCGAAATGAATTAATTTCATTTAAAATTTGTATTTATTCGAAAAAGAAAATAAGCTAAATTATGAGTCAAGGCAAGGAATCGGGCAGTGGAAATTACAATATAAGAAAGATTTGGTGAAACTTTTGATAACTTTCTCGTCCTCTTTCGTGAAATCATCTTCAAAAAAAGATTTAAACCGATTTAGATACGTAAATAGGTTATTTGATAAGGTCGAAGATACGGTCAAAAGGCGCGTGGCAGTAACCTTCAAGAAATTTAGAATTGGAAGCTATAATAAACGTGATACAACTTTTAGTTGCTTCTTTATGCTAATAACATTGGGTGCTTTACAAGGAAATCTAAAATTCATTGTAAAATATAATACAGGGTGGCCGAAAAACTTCATTTTCAAAATGCCCTGACTTTTCCCTAATTTTTCTCTGGCCAATTTTTCATATTTTCCTTGGCAATTATTATTCAAAGACCATCATTTTAATCGTGCAACATTTTCAACATACATACAATCTTTTATAAACGGAATAAAGCAATTTTAGATTGAAATTTAGAATTTTCAAATTTATTGATCTATTTCGACCAAAAAAGATTACTTTTCTACTATAAGAGATGCATTTTTAATCCTAAAGGACAAAATCATAACAAAATAGTTGCAATTAAAAAAAATGTAATAGTTGATATTCGAACTAAAAAAGACGAAATTTCTGCCAAAAGAGATGATCTCTAAACAAAAAAAAACGAATTCTTAAGCAAAAGATTAATTTTCAACCAAAAAGACGAATTTTCAAACAAACAGTTTAACATTCAATTAAAAAAGATAAATTTTCAGCTGAAGAGATAAAATTTTCAACTAAAATGATTCATTTTCCAATCAAAAAGACGTATTTTCAAGAAATAAAGATTTTTTAGTCAAGAAAGAAAAAAAAATCATCCAGATTGTTAAGATATGAGGCTAAAGGAAGAATTTTCTGTAAAACAGTTGCATTTTCATCAAAAAAGTTAATTTTCAACCAAACAGTTACATTTTACTCAAAAAAAGAAGAACTATGAAACCAAGAAGATTAGTTTCACATAGAAAAAAAAACAATTTTCAACCAAAGAGATGTATAATCAACTGAAATGATGAATCTTTAACTGAAATAAGTAAATTTTCAATTAAACAAACTAATTTGAAAAATATATATTTTTCAACCAAAGAGAGTAAAGCAAAAATTATGTAGAAATTCGCTGACTTTCAAAAGATTTTTTTCCAAATTCCTGACTTTTCCCTGTTTTTCCCTGACCAATAAAAATCCCTGACTTCTTCTTGATTTCCAGGTTTTCCCTGATCGATGGCCACCCTTATAATAACATACATTTATTTGATACATGATCAATAATTATTATGAGCAAAAATTTACTCTCAATTTTTTTAACAAAAAAAGGCACAATTTTTTCATAAATTTGGTTTTTCTTTTTGAAATAATAAATTAATTAACTTTTTTTTTATTCTGTTAGGGGAACTCTTATTTTACAGAAAGTTCCTTTTCCATTTTTTTGACAACTACTATCAAACAATTTTTTGGAAATACTCAAAAAGCGGTGAAAAATATCAAAAAAGAAAAAAGAATTTTCTGTAGAACTCTTCGAGAGAAATAATTTTAATTTATATCATACCTCGCATATTTGTTCAAAACACTGTCATTATTTATTCGAAGAGAGACGGTCACCGCTTTGTCAACTATTTTCAACATTTTAATATTTTTCTTTAAGATTCCAAAACAACGATAAATCCTTAAATTAATTAAAAAAGGAAGTTTTTTATATTAATTATTTTGGAAAATATCAGATATTTTTGATAAAACTGCCAGTTTTTATTTCAAAAAACATTTTTTTTTTAATTTTTGCAGTCACATTTACGCAAATTCCTATAATATTAACGTAAAATTATTGAATTCAATATAGTCAAAGAGAATAAAAAGCTTACATTTAAAAATGTTTTAGACTATCAAAAATATGTTGAATCCAAAAATAATATATTTTTTTTGATAATTGATTGAATATCTTAAAATATGTATTATTTTCATATTTTTAAATATTTTGTTACTTTTCATTACTAAAAATTACCAGATTTCTTCACTCCTGTTGCAATAAAATTTTATCGTATTGTTAGTTAACAGATATAATTCTCCACAAACAAATTACGCACTAATTACTCCTTACTTCCTTGAACTTGAATATCATGATTTCCAATCCACATTGGCCTTAGATCAGTTTCTTAACCAAAATCTTTGCCAAAACATAATATAATCTGTAAGTTGCCAATCATAAATTTTATATATTGGTTCAAGTATTTGAAAAACAAGGTTTATATTTGAAAAATGTTATTTTTATTTTTAAAAAAAGATGCAAATCCTGCTATATTCAGAAATTGCATTTAGAATACAATATGATTGATTAATTCCATTTTCAATTAAGGGCACAATATATTTTGATACGATCTTGTAATTTAACATAAATTTTTTTATTGTCTCAAGGCAGAAAAAAAAATAAATTCAGCGGCATCTTACGCATTTGAAATATAAGAAGAAAGGCCTCATGAGATAACTGACCGCATGAGTAAACAATTCGTTTGGAGTATACTCAATATTGACCTATGAACCTAATGATAAAAAAAATCCGTGATCTGAAGTGAAAAATGTGTAGATGTACTAAAATACAAAAATAAGAGACTTAGATACAAACATATGTGTTGATAATCACAATCGAACTTCACTTAAGGTAAGTTCGTTTGATTATTATTAAAATAATATTTAAAAAAAATTTTATTCTCTCGAAATTATTAAAAAAAAAATACTACTTTATATAAAGTAGTATTTTTTTTTAAAGAAGCTTATATATAAGCTTCTTTAATTAAAATTGTGTTTAAAAATATTTTCTGAATAAAATGAAACAATTCTTTCAACAATAAAATATTATTTTTTATGAGGATAAACATACTTCTTTATTTTAAAAAATAATGCTGTTACAGAATGAATATGAATTTTTGAATAGTAAGGATTTAATTTTACTTTTGAGAACTACACAAAACAAGGATAACAAATTGTGTAAATCAAAAGGGTTGATGAGGAAGACATCAAGATTATAATTATCTACTGGCAGTAAATGCACGCGCGCCTTCGCGTCTCTGGATTTGTATTTCCTAAATATCAATAAGTTAAAAATGCTTTATTAAACACATTTTGAAATATTCAGTTTTAAACATTTTCAAAGCCACAATTAATAATTAATAATTTCGAACTCAAAGCGTTTGAAGTTCAAAAAAAACTTCATTAAACGATTTTGAAAATAGGACAATTAGTACTACAGTTGGTAGTTGAAATTTTATCATTTCTAATTCAAATCGTTAAAAATTGTAAAATTTTATTTTGAAAGAAGAGTTTTGAAATTGAATGATCACAGATTAAAATTGCGCAAATACGACTATTAAAAAACGTTAAAATATGAAATATTTTCAAAATAGAATTTGTTAAATTGTATAATTCAAAATTCGAATTATTGAAATTTTATTATTTCTAATTGAATGCGTTCAAAATTGAATAATTACAAATTTAAAACTTTTGAATTTATATAATTTTCAATTCGAACCGATTAAGATTTCACAATTTGAAATTGAATGTTTCAAAGGCAAAGCTGCTGAAATTCTAGAATTTCGAATTGTTATCATATTCAGCAAATTAAAATGGATTCGACAAATGCGTCTAAAATCGAAAAATAAATTCACTATACAAAATGAAAAAATTGTCACTGATAAATCTGTAAAATTGTATTATTCTGTACAAACTTGAAGCGATAAAAATGGAATAATTCCAAACTTCGTTTAAAAATTGAAGGATTCTTAAATTAGGATCTGGAAATTTAGTCGTTGAAAATAAATAATTTTAAAATTGTGCATCGCTATTTTTAAGTGGGAAGACAATTTTATAAGATATCAAACTGACGTATACTAATAAACTGTCACATTAACATGACAGTAAAAGTCATGAGACAATAAATACGCAAAAAGCGAGCTAAAAATAGTTTATTCATAGTTATAAAAATGTTAATCTTTAACAATTGTATAAAGATAGTTGATTTGCGGAAGTTTGATTAAGTTCAACCCAATTTTTCGAAAAGATGTTAACCGTTGAACTTCACTATTTAAAAATATTTTTTAATATTGCTTAAACCATCAAGTAAGAAACTAAAGAAAACAGAAACGTCTGACATTTCATTTTCTTATAAATTAAATTTCAGATGAAATGCACTTCATTACTCTCCGCTTTAAATCCCTGCGAGTTTATAGAATTTTTTTCTCGATATTCTTGAATGAAATTCGGAAGGAAAATAATGTGTCTGGCGGCTACAAGTTGTCTGCAGAAACTAATAGATGCTTCTACGTACAATAAAAAATAAAATATTTACTGTTCTAATTTCAAAATCGCGCGTAGGCAAGAAACATTTGTATCCATGACTCACGAAGTCTCATCATAATTCAATTCGAATTTTGTAAAATTTTATATTCGACATGACGTCAAAATCAAAGGAAAACATAAATCTTTGACTTGAGATTTCTGCTTTCCCAAGAGCAAACTTGTAAACTATTTTAATTCAATAACATTACTTTATTATCCTTTTGAAAATACAAATTTTATCATCTTATTTCAATTCCATATTAAATTATTCTTATTCATTCCAGATATTTAAATAATTTCATTTCAGTAAACGTTTGGAATAGAATTATAAAATTAGCTAAACGAAAGGCTTCGTAGACTATTTAAATGTATTATCTCAAACATTTAAATTCTGTATTTCCATTTAAAATTATACTTGTGAAAACTGAATGATTTTAGTAGATTAATAATTAAACAACCCGAGCAAAGAAAATTCCCAATAGCACCCCATTGGGATCCCGGCTCAAGTTCGCCTTAAACTACTATATAGGTATGAGACAAATCATTACTTAAATACCAACTTTCCTTAAACATTTTTAAAAGTCCAAACAGGGACGAGAGTACCAAAAAAGTCACATTATATATTTTTCGACATTTTCACAACTGCTCAAAGGACTTATGTCCAAAAAAAGTATTTCTGAAATAGGAATAAACTAGCAAAATAGTTCAAAATATGTCCCATTTCACTAGAACTTTTCCATGACAGAAATACCATAAAAATTCCACTTAATTCTTTTTAAGTTTGTACAAGTCCTAAAATAATTTTTGGGACAAAAGTACTAAATAAGTTCCATTTTACTCTTTTCAACATTTTCACTACTGCTCTTGATATTTACGTCCTAAAAAAGTATAGTTGAAATACGACTAAAGTACCAAAAATGTTTAAAATATGTCCCGTTTCGCCAGGATTTGTTTAGGACAAAAGTACCAGAAAAGTCCCACTTAATTTTTTTAAATTTTTTACAAGTGCTGAACAACTTTTGGGACAAAAGTAAAAACAAAACAAGACAAAAGCAGTGGGAATTTCCCGGTACTTTTGTCCTTAAAAAGTCATGCTGAAAAAATTAATTATGACTTTTCACGTACTTTTGTCCCAACAATTATTTAGGATTTGTAAAATTTTCAAAATAAAATTAAGTGAGAGATATTTTGAACTTTTTTGGTACTTTAGTCATATTTCAGCAGTGCTTTTCTGAGACATAAAATTCACGATCACTTTTAAAATTTCCGAAAAAAATGAAATGGAACTTTGCTAGTACTTTTGTCCGTATTTGAACTTTTAAATTTTTTTTAAAAAGTTCGTATTTAAGTACTGATTTGTCTCACACCCATTACTTTAACGGGTCTTTACCCACTTTTTTACTCGTGAAATAATAAACCAAATTTCTTAAACTTTTTCATTACCCCCGAATCTCAAGGATTCAACCTTATGTCTCAAGCACTAAGTTCTAAACTATAAGCCCAAAACCGTTAGTTCCAAAACCATAGGTCCCAATTATGTAATACCCAAAATATGAGGGCTAAAAATAACATCAAAAATAATAAATTCGAAACCGCAAGTCCCAAGTCGTAAGGCTGAAAGCCTCAAGGCCCAGTACCATAAGTACCGGATATAAGGCCCAAAAATCGGAGGCAAAAATTGCCTGAACATTCGAAGAAAATATATTTTCAATATTTGACACAATTCTTTATATAAGATCAAAATTTTAAATCTCGTTTTCAAATTATTTTAATACATGATAAATACGCGCGTCAATATCTCTTAGGTTGATTGTTTGACTTTGAATTTTATTGTCAATTTTCATTCAAGTTGCCACTTATAATAATTCAAATAGCGTGTTCTGCTGGCAAATGCTTGCAATCGCACGCCATTGCGTTTCAAATAAAGAAAGTACCGAATTCACCCGATGTGGATCCAATTTGATGATTTTATCCATCCACCATTGCGGCAGTCTGCTTCACGCTGGGATAATTATTAGATATTGACGTTATAATGAGACAAAATTGAGTTAGTAAACTTATTTTCTGTAATTTGAGTTCTATTTTCCACCCCTCTCCAATTTATTGTATTACTGATGAAATCCTCCGATAAATTGATTAATTGAGGTCAGGTAGATATAAATAATGTACCATTTTATTAAAGTGTATGGGTCTTCCTATCGGTTTGTCGATTTGTATGTTTGTATGCAAACCTAGATGCCCCATGACTTTGTGGAGCTTTACACCTGGGGTGATTGCTAGAGCAAGCGTGAGTGCAGCGAGATAGGCGACGGAAACATTTTTTTGTCAATAAATTTAGAAGTCTTTAAAAAAAGGCCAACAACGCATTTGTCCTCAATTTTCTCAAAAACTTGACGTCACAGAAAGATTTCGGATCCGGCTTCATCGACCAAAAATCTACAGAAAACACGCACCTCTAAACCCGGTACAGTTAATAAGTTTTTGTTGTCCTGTGTGTAATAAAAAAACACGAGTTATAAAAAAATCCTTTGGTGAGGATGTGTATTTCAATTATTTCGAATTTTCTAACTAATAATCTCATTTGTGGCAAAATGTGGCTCGGTTTGCTCATTTAAAAGGATTTCCACTAAGGAGACAAATTATTTAAAGCTTTGATTGGATTTTCTTAAATCTCTAGTTGTCTCAGAAAGGGTTGTTTAATTGTTGCCTATTAATTTGCTTAAATATGCAGGATTAGTTTATATGGTAATTTAAATGATAAAATTCTTGAAACCGTAACATATTTTTGGAATGGGGATACTTAATGTGCTAAATGGGACTAAGAAAATTAATTAAATGTTGGAAGAGTAAGATTGTAGAATTTCGTAGGCGGTAAATTGTTGCGGGGTCAATTGCCGAAATCCGACATAATTAATTTTCTTTACGATTTATAGGATAAATAATGAAAGAAAGGAATTTATTGTATCGGTACTAATGAAAGTGTTGTAAGCCAAGCCAATAAAAACAGATAAATCTTTTATAAATAAATTTAAAACTGACGACGAGATGACAAAAGTAATTGAGAGAAGACTAACAGTAATCAGCGTGTCTAGTAATTTTCGCCCACCATGTTTCCGGGTTTTCTCGATTTTTTCCCAGTTGTAAATATCAAATCTCCTATCACAAGAAGCACGAATGAAACGCATTTTACATGAGGTTTTCCTATGTGTAACTTTATGTATTGTGACATCTTATGACAATTAAACAAGATAATATTTTATTTTATAAAAATATATTTGGTTCAACTATTTTTGATATTATTGATATTATTGAAGAGTAATTACAAAAAACCATTTTTAATGTTTTATTATGAAAGTTTACTTATTAGTAGGGGAATGTGGGGTATGGTGTCAGTACGGGGCACGGTGACTCTTGTAACTAATGCTCGTGTTTCTTTTTTTTCATATTAGTTTTTTACGTAAAATAGATTTCTTTAGTACTCAAGAAAGCTATTTTATATTAAAAAAACTAATATGAAAATCAAGAAACACGAGCATTATCTGCAAGAGTCACCGTGCCCTGCACTGACACCATACCCCACTCTCCCCTACTTTTTTATGTTAAAATTCGAAACTTCTTTCAAAGGTATCCAGGGGCCAATTCCGTTCAGCGAGAA
>CAKNWT010079577.1:0-19530 GCA_932066315.1 Andricus coriarius | reverse complement strand
AAAAAAAAAAATGGTTTTTATCAAAACTGACCTTAATATACCGATTCACCCATATATGCAATCTTTTGAAATCCCTTGTAATCATTGTGACACCCTAAGCTGGACCTCTGCCTGATTTAAAATGGAATTGCTCCATTATATTGGACATAAAACTACCCCTTTCTGAAATTCTAAGTAAGTCACTGAATATTTCTAGGACCCAATTAAGAAATACAATTTTCGGGGAAGCCCTAAAAAAAATATTCAATTTTTGACCCTTTTATGTCCCTACCTAGCAACAGTATTCGACTTTCCGGTGCCGACGGGCCAAAGGGTGAGTGAAGTAAGGACCCCCACCAGTGCAAAAGTCGTCGGCCCCCCACAGCGGGCCCTTCCAGACTGATTCTCGTGTCCCGTGCGCAAAGGTTTGAGCGGGACACATCACTTCTTCTTATTGGTCGGCCCGTATCCCTACTCTTCAACTCCTCGTGCTCCCCCCTCCTTGAGTCGATAAATAAGCTCGCACTAAGATAGGACTTAGCAGACCGTGTTTGTGTATCCGCGCAGTCGAGAGAAGTAGGGAATGCACGTTCATTCTTCTTTCAACTCTCGACAAGTGTACGTCGACCTATCAATCAAAATTTTAAAAGGAAATCTACACTCGTGTTCGGAAATTATTCTCCGGACTAAAGTGTTTTTCTGCGGCCGTTGTCATGCTTTTGGAACCTTCAACGGAATCCCCTGATGTGTGTCAATGCACCAGGTAGATTGCTGAATATTTGATTTTTTTGATCAAATTTGTGCAACGTACTCTGTGCTTTTTATTTTGTGATTATGGATGTGCTTTTTGGCTGCTACAAATGTTGAATGATTAGAGGTTTTGAGTGTTTTTGGCCAAAATATTAGGAAAGTGAATTGGATTTAAAGTGTCTTGTGCCTCTTGTATTTCAAGGTTTTTGACATATGAGTTTGTCCTTTATTCATTTTCATTTTCTTGCTCAGTTTCATTATTTTTTTTTGTATTTGATATATTTTTTCTGACTTACTAGATCTTATATTTCAAATGACAGTTAATATTGAGTTGGGAATAAAAGAGAAGGAAAAGTGAAGTTTATTGTAAATTTTTAAAGGATAATTCTTATCTGTCAAAAATTCTAATAGAGGCCGAAAGAAGCAGTGTTTTGACAAATTTGAGTAAAATCGTACTAAATATGATTGTTCCAAAATTAAATTTTTTTTTCAGTTTCTATTACAAATATTTTTATGGAACGAATCTAATTTTTCTATTAGGTTTCAATTTTAAAGTTTTGACAGCCCTTAATTTTTCGATTTCGTTACTTTGTTTATGATAGTCAGAATCGGCTTTCTTCTCGAAAAAGTTCAACTTCAATATTAAAAACATTAGAAAATTTTAATTTTTTCGTTCGTATTTAAAGCAATTCTAAAATGTCAAAAATGAGTTCTTTAGTTAAGTCCCTTTAGTGCTGCCCTCTTTTTTTATTTCCGCGCCTTCTCAGTTGCGCGCAAACCCTCGAGGGGACAAGATATCGAATTCGGGCAGGTCCAGTTTTTTCGTAATATAATGGTGTTTTCTGACATAAAAGTGAAAAGCCTTTAGTGTTCACACCTAAAACAGAACATCGCGCAAAAGGTACGACCCCCGAAACCCTGAAATTGTTAAAAATTCTATCGATGCTACCCAATTTTGGCGTCATCATAGTATTCACTAAAAACCTCTTTTTAGTATATTTCTAATGGTTATTTATCTTAAAATATGAATATACAGCTCTTTTGTTTATCAGTTTTTCGACAAATTTCGTGTTTTAGAAAAAGATTCGCGCCTGATCGCTTCTGTTTTGGCGCGCATCTTTTTTGAGGTTAGGTGCCAAGTGTTGTCATTTGTCGGAGTACGTTGCATCGATTCTGTTTTGTTGTTTTTTATTTTACTAGTGATTGTGAACGCGTGTTTAATCAAGGATCTTTTTTTGTGATTTCCAGGCTCTTCAAAAATGCCTTCAAAATCAAAAGCACGCCAGAAGGTACGCTGAAGTCGAGTGCAAAATCTCGCCGTCTGCTTGGCATGGCGTCTCGACCTCGTCGCCTTTCGAGTCCCGAGACCGTCTTGCCTTGTATCGATAAAGAGAATGGCAGCGCCATCCTTAGTCCACTGAGCGAAGGCTCCAGTCCACAGAAGGTAAGGCAGTACAATATTTAAATTAATATTATTTATTGTTTTTGGGAAATTTTATTTTAGAATTCAACAGAACAAAGAAGCCTTTTTTATATTTAACAAATTTAACAATTCCTCGAGATTCAGACATTTAAAAATATTTTTTAATAATAAATATTAAAGCTGGGGGATGAGTGTTTAATTTTTGAAATACCGAAACTGCTCGACTTCCTTTTTTGCAATAATTAGAAGTCAATTCGACACGTGGAAAAAGACAGGTGTTCCTAAAAACCCGCAACTGATTTGCATTCCTAGATGAAAGATTAACACGTGTCCTTCAATCCTCTGAAAAATCTGTTTCCGTCAAAGCTACACTGATTTTCTCTAATATATACAACACCTTGCTCACTTTGTTAATTCATTTCCTGCTTGTAGAATTGCTCGTTTCGTTGTTGATTTACTTGTAAACTCGATAATCCAACCAGAACGGAAATGTCTATTAATCCTTCGCTCGTTTTTGACATCCGTTACAATGTTCTACTCAAATCTTACCTTAAAAATCTGCACCTGGGAAACATTAATACCTCCCTGATGTAATAGAACTTATAATTATTGATTATGCTAGCGAATCTTTACTTATAGCTGTTTTTTAATCTTTCAGTTAAACGGAGGGAAACTTTCGAAGTCGCGTTGTCCCCTGGAGGACTTCGACCCCAATAGTCAAGACAGCGGCTATGGGTTCCCCGACCGGGATGAAAAGTGCAGCGATGTCTTCCAATTTGCCGAACCTTTGGGAGTCGCTCCAAGGCGTATGTCCGTCGAGTGTCGAAGCCCGATGCAATCGCCTGTGCGATCCTCGCCTAACCGAAAACGAAGTGCCAGGCCTTCTCTCTTCCGAAGTCTCTCCTCTGGCTACGAGAGCACCGACGACGGCTTCAACGACTTCACTGATCTGGATTCTCTCGACGAGACAACTCAACTTCCGAATGGCATCTCGAACCTCCTTTCCGGCCACATTGTCTCCTCCTCCGAGAAGCCGATGGAAACCGACGGGGCGACAACTCCAGAATTCGCTCGCACCAAATCTTCCTCCATCTTCAGAAGATCCCTCTCTTTGCAAAACGAGAGGCACGAAAAGACCCCTACTCTCTCCAAGGTCCGCTCCTGTCTTTTCCGCTCGCCAAACGCGAGTTCCTCCGTTTCGAAGCTCTCCTTCGATGAAACCCCTCGAGGATTCCTTTCCTCGGAGTTGAATGAAGGACTGGGGCAACTCAGGTGCTTCAAAAGGCCACAATCTCCCATCGAATCCAGCCCCACACTAGTCAAAAAATGCAGGAAGTCTACTAGCTTCCAGGATATTCCTGATGCCACGAGTCCGAAGAAGCCTTGTTTCCAGAGGAGTTTTTCGGAAACGGAAGCTCACGCACATATCAAGTCCGCGATCCACAGGAGCACCACGGACTCAGATCTCACCGGTGATTTCAGCAAGACCTGCGTCCTGCCTCTTGCGGTCGGACAACACGAGGATCTTAAATCCATTTCCTCTCACACCCTCGCTGGTCTCATTCGGGGAGAGTTTACGGACACGATCAGCGATTATAAGATCGTTGATTGTCGATATCCTTACGAATACGAGGCAGGACACATCGACGGAGCCTTGAATCTTTACTCGAAGGAGCTCATCGAGCAGTCTCTTCTCGCTCCTCTGAAGCATAAACCAGAGATTGAGCCAGACACACACAGAAGAAGTATCATTGTCTTCCATTGTGAATTTTCCTGGGAGCGAGGTCCAAACCTTTCTCGATTTCTCAGGAACATCGACAGGCAGAGGAATAAAGAGCACTATCCAGCACTTCATTACCCTGAGCTTTATCTTCTCCATGGTGGCTATCAAAAGTTCTACAGTGAACAAAAAGACCTTTGTTTACCCCAGGGTTATAGACCCATGAGAGATCCGAATCATGAAGCTGATCTTAGACAGTTTCGAAGCAAGAGCAAAAGCTGGCAAGGCGAGAAGTCGAGAATCAACGGATCGACGGCGAGGGCGAATCTCAAGCGCTTAGGTTTGTAAGTCGTTGAATTTTAAAACTGGGATATTGTCAATTGTTTTTTATAACGAATTGTTCATCTTTATTAGCTTTATTCCCAAGTTCTTGAAGCGAGGTTGTGGCAAGATTGTAGCAACTCTGAAGGCGAATCGAAAACCTCGTTACATGAATTTTTTCATCCCAGTCTTGAGTTTCATGCTTGTAACTTTTCACTGCCAAGCACGACAATGGGTGGTTTTCAGCCGTTGAGTTTGTTGTCGATCACGATTACCTTTTGCTCGCGAATTTTCAAATTCAAAAATTTTTCTGAAGTATTTTTTGAGAATTTTCTCTTAAAATATGACGATGTGAAAATATGCTCAAAATAATACTTCAGAAGTTTGCCAATGTGAATATTCGCTGGCAAAAGGTACTTGGGTTCTTAGTTTTAATGCGTTAAAGCTACCAGTGCAAGATTAATAGAAAGGGTTCCTCTCCAATGGAAGAGCCTGCCGCGTACTTTACCGGCGTTGTATATAACCTTATAGATTATGATTTAGCTTAAAACACGTCTAGTACAAGGAAATGTAAAGCGCTTATTACGAAGAGAAGTAGAGAGAGCCTTTAGGTTAGAAAAGTATTATGTTTGTGGAGATTTGGAGAGGGAAGTTGAGGATGCAATAATAGTCACAATAGGATTTTAGAACCGCATCAGGGTCGATCTGTGTCAGATATATTTTAATGTTTCCTTTAATTTGGGCGGACATCCCACTGTACAGACACGACACGAGAACCTGACGTTGTTCTAAAAAAAATGTCACTTGTCGCTTTTTTTTCGCGAGACGACAGTGGCGGGGTTTCGGTGCAAAATTCTTAGCGAAAGATAGTCAGTATTTACTTCCTCACGATCGGGAGTCTCGGTTTGACGCAGTTGAAAAAATTGTGTGTACAAATTTAATTGACTTCTACTGCGTAAACGGAATTCGAATTGTATTTTGAAATTTGGTTTGAAATCTAAAAGATTTTAAACAAACTGCAAATGGAGTCATCTCATAAATTCCGTTTCCGTGAGTAAGAAGAGCGGACGATTTATAAAAAGAGTAATTTATAAGAAAATGTAATAATTTATAAAAATTTATATAATTTATAAAATTTATTTTAGTATGTGGAATCTGCGTGGAACTGAGATTGTCTCGATGTGTGCGATAAGCGTGTGTATTTACCCTCTCGATGGACGTGTATAAATGTAAAAGAGTCAAATGTTTATTGAGAGAAACATGGCGAGTGTAGCCAAATGTGCAAAGTTTTTAGAATTTATATTGTACAAATTATCGTATGTTATGTGAATCATAATCTATAATATAATTTCTCATGCAAAACAAATTTTTGAGTTAAGAATACTTCTTTCCTATTCCAATCTTCACTTCCTGAGATTGAGTTTCTCTTGAAATCCTTAAAAGTTGAACGAAATAGGTTTAAGCAATTATGACCTTTCATACTTCTTGCAGTAAACATCTTGAGAAAATGAAAAAACCTGCATTTTGCGAAATTACGGAATCGATCAAAATTAGCTTTTTTATTTTGCTTTTTTTTAATTGTGATTTTTTTATTCCGGATATAAGTTAAAAGCCAATTTCTTTCTTTCTCTTGCCAATTTCAAATTGCGATTGAGTTTTTTTTCACAATAAGCGGACCGTTCAGCGTAATTTATAAGTAAAGTTTGGAGACCAAAGCGGTTTTGATAAGTAGATTGTAGAAAATGATAATACGGGAATTTAGAGATTTTTATGGCCGAGAATGCAATGTAAACTCTTAAAGAAAATGTACAACTAGGCGCGTAAAATCTGGGCGTTTATTGATAGGATACTGTTGTAACTAGCTGTCGTACTTAAGTCCCGTCGATTTGTTATTATTTAGTCAGATTCTTTAAACAATAAAGTATCATTTCAAAATATAAATTATGAATTCATAAATGCGAGAGCAATTACATTTATTTTCGAACCTACACATTAAGACTGATAGTAGGGTGGTCCAAAAATGGATTGCAAATTTTATTCAGAATCATCATACCCGATAAGTCTGTCCAAAAAAAATCCCTATGAGTGCAAAATTGAATTTTGGCAGTTTCTAATGTATACAATACTACTTTCTTCTGATAATTCGATGATTATTTAATCAATTACGTTTAAACTATTTATAATTATCTAGAAAGTTACAATTTTTTCTAAAATGTTTCACTTTTAAATTAGAATGAGATAATAATTAATTCAAGTTAACAAACATAATTGTGTAAACAATTTAATATTATTGTAAATAATCTTTGAATAATGTTAGAAAGTTTTGGGGTTTCCTGAACTTTTCTATTTTTTGTCCACTTTTCACTTAGTGAAATAATATTTGAGGCAAGTTAACCAAAATAATTATTTAAACAATTTATCATTGAGCCTTTTAGTTATGAACAAATAATAAAAGAACATTAGTCAAAGAAAAGCTGGAAACTTCAGAAAGCCCCACAATTTGCCTGCATTAATATAAGAGAACAATAATATTATATAAATATAATAATAAATAATAATAGATTGTTTCAAATTGTGTTAATGTTTGTTAACTTGAGAAGGTAACTGACAATTTTTCGAAAATGGGGTTTTTTGCTAGAACATTGAAATACATATTGTGTTAAAAAGATTTGCTCGAAATCGTATTTTTTATGATATATATTTCAATGTCTTCATGGTACAATAACAAAAAATATAAATTTATTATTTATCACTACCTATAATAATAAACTTTTTTCTCTGTTTTCATCAACTCAGTATTACTTAATGGTATAATAATAATTTTTCTAACACTATTCTAAGAGAATGTTAAATAATAATAAATTGTTTTAACAATTTATTGAAACATTAAGTTATCAATAGGAAGTAATACATAAAGTATTAAAAACAATTTTTATTAAAAAAACCGCAAAGAAAATAATAATTAGCGCCCAAAACATGCAAAATTCAATTTTTCACTTATGGGGTTTTTTTGAGACAAAAATACAAAAAGTGGAATATTTCAGCAAAAGCAACAAATTTCTAGCATCATTCAAAAATAATGATAATAAATTGTGGATCAAAAGTGGAAAACTTTAAAAAAAACAGCAACGTTCTGCCATTATTCTAATATAATTCTAATAAAATAAATTGTTTAAACAATTGTATTTGTTAACTTGAATTATTTATTACCTTAATATAATTGAAAAGTTGAAAATAAATGAAAAAATTCGGAAAAAACTGCAACTTTTAACTCTATTCTAAGATAAAATTGCTAAAACAATAATAAATTGTTAAAACTTTTTTTTTAAATATCTGATTATCAGTATCAAGTAGTATTTTGTGTACCAGAGAAAATTTATTTCAAAAATTCGCATACAAATCATGATTAACGCCCAAAACTAACAAAACCCAAGTTTTCCCTAACGGGTTTTTTTTTGGGAGTGATATTTAAAAAATAAGTTTGGATTTGTATTCTGTGGCTACTTTTGAAAAGAAATATTGAGTTTCAACTCGATTCACCTGATATTGGCGATTCTGAATAAAATTTACAAAAACGTCTTTTTTCTGGGAATTACGTGTTAAAATTCATGAGGTTTGATAGATCAATTACAGTTATTGCGTTAAAGTCTTTTAAAAGCTCTACATTTATTTACCATGATTTTAATCTCTTGATCAAAGGATGTTATTCAAAAATAATCACTGCCCTTCACTCGGAGAAAATTTCACTTCAGGAACATATAGTTTTCACCATTCTAGAATATTCAAAAATAAATATTCAGAAGTGAAATATGTGAATATAATTTAAAAAAAATTAAATACAGACCGAGATTAAAACTAACTACACACCTTTTGTAATAAATAAGACACAAATCCTTTATCAATAAAGTAATTTCTATAAAACAGTTGAAATTCATTCTCTGAGAGTTTGAAGGAGTGACCGAAAAACCCCGAAATAAAAAATTGCCGACAATTAAAAATACCCCAATTAGGAAATTATCGAATAATAAAATTGCAATCTCGAGAAAATCTCAGAATGATAAAATTTCAGAATATAAGCAGTTAAAAAGTTGTTTGATTAATAACTAAAATTTGAAAAGAAACCTAAAATCGAGAATTTTTACCGTATTTTCCCCTCTTTTTTGCAAGGTTTCGATTCATTCTGTAAGATTCAAACAGAAATGCAAGGCAATAGAAAACAAGGCTCTTCGAAAGATATTCTTTTTGATGATATCAATTTACAATATTTTAATAGTTGATATTTCAACAAACAACAAATATTTAAATTTTTAATCACAAACAGTTCAGTTCCTAAAAAAAGACGGGTTTTCAACCAAATAGAAGATTTACCAAAGAAATGTTTACATTTTCTAAGCCAAATAGACAAGTTTTATACGGAACTGTTAAAATTTAAAAAAATATGAAGTTTCACAAAAAAAAGTAAATTTTCAACAAAAATAGTTCAACTTTCTACCAAACAGTCTAATTCTCAACCCAAAAGACAAATTTTCAACAAAATAGATAAATTTTCTACCAACATAGTTAAATTTTCAACTAAAGTGATGAATCTTCAATCAACAAGATTAATTTGCTGCCAGAAAGATAAATTTTCAACTAAAGTGGTAAATTTCTAAGCCAAGAAGACGAATTTGATGTAAAACAGTTGAATTTTATACCAAAATAGTTGAATTTTCTACTAAAATTATGAATCTTAAAAAAAATATTCTGTCCAAAGTAGTTTAACTTTTATCCAAGAAAAGAAAGAAAAATGTTATAGTTGATATTTCAACCAAAAAATGTTTGAATTAAAAACAACTGCATTCATACAAAAAGACGAATTTTAAATAAGTCAAGAAAGAAAGAAAATTTCAACCAAAATATTCAATCATTAAGCCACAGAACATTGGTTCTTTCTTTCAACCAAAATCTATGCATTTTCAACCAGAAAAAAATTTGATATAAAATTGTTTTCAGTAATAAATAAATCCCCCTCTTTTACCTAAAATTGAAAACTACTGAACTGCTGCACAGTGGGAAAAAATGTATTTTTTGGTTCAACATAGCGTACAGCCGACGAATCTTAACTAATTTGGACGTAAACAATATTTAAAAAAAGCTGATAAAATTTTCCAGAGAGTTATCGAATCCGATTTTTTATTTAGTTTGCCAATTTTTTTTATAGAAAAACAAATGTGCCGAAAAAGGGGCCATTTTTTCTATTTGACGTTCCCGGTGCTCGTGAATAATAGGAAAAATGTTGCAATCTCCTACGTTTCATAAAGTAAAATTAGTTAAAGATGTTTTTTTTTTCATATATTTTGTATATGCAAATTCTTTGTTGAAAGTATGTTTTTCATCATTTTCAATAATTTTACATTTTTTTAAGTTGTATTGCAAGAAATTTGGATAGAAACAATAGCAATATTATAATGGAGAACAATTCTTCTAAGATGATTCTTGTTAATATTATAAACATATGCATTATTCGGGCATTTGTTGACGGAAAAATTCGTTTTTTTTTCCTTCATTTTCGGTCCTTTTAATTGGAAAAGTCATGATAATTTTTTTATCATTCATAGTTAGTTGATAATATTGTTTCCATAGAAATTTCTTGCAATATAACTTTTAAAAATACGTAAAATTATGAAAAATTATAGAAGAAATACTTTGAACAAATAATTTGTTTATACAAATTTGATTTATTTATTATATCATGGGAAACCATCTTCAACTAATGGTAATCTATGAAACGTAGGTGATTGTAACAATTTTCCTATTATTCACGAGCACGGGGAACATAAAAAAATGGACATGTTTTTCGTCATACTTGTTTATTCATAAAAAAAATTGAAAATCTGAATCAATAATCAGGCTCTCTGTGATATTTTCACAGCTTTTTCAAATTTTTTATGTCCAACCATTTTTTTTCCTGCTGCGCGCTGTGATCCCTGCAATATGTTGATCAGAGTATTTGGTTTTTTATTTGATAATTTACCAATGTAAATTGTTGAAATTCGGAAAATTTCTTCCAATTTTAATCTTAAAAGTTTTTATATGAAATTTAATAGCGCGTCTTTTCCTCTGTACAACAAAGTAAATCTGGAAATTTCTATTTCAAAAGACGTGCAGCCTTCTATTAGTAGCCGATATCGAAGGTTCTTTTTTTTAGGAATTTATGGGCATTAGATGAATTAAAAACGCACCAGGAGATATTTTTAATTTTTTACTTTTTAGAATATTTAAAAAAAAAATGTAGAAAAAAGTCAATTTTCAAGAATTTTCATACAAAAAAAGCTTATTTATTGTACAATTTTATCGGTATTATCAAATGAACCACTTTTTGCGGAAAAATATTAGTTTGCCTCCTATATATATATCGTAATTATCAGACTTATTATACTGAAAAATTTGGTTAACACTCAACATTTATCTTTGTTATAAATAATTTAAGTACTAAAAAAAAGAAAATTGGCATAATTTTATCATAGAAAAAAATTTATCTAAGATCTTAGTCACCGCGCTGACTAAACTGCAGAAAATAGTTGAAACTTAACATTTATCTTTCGCATGCAAAATTTAAGTAAACAAATAGAACATTTTTATAAATAAATATAAAATTTGTAAGTGGACTTGCAAATTGCTTATCAGACTTCTCAAAATCATCAATCTGTTGCGTTCCAACAATTTTGAGAAGCTATTTTGATACATATAAGATAAAAAGAATTTTTTTTGAAAAAAGGACGATAATTTTATACTAGTTAACTTAAATTATTTACAATGATACTACATTTTGAGGTTTAACAATTTTCTTAAGTTTTTTATGTTTAAGAAGCTATTTCTATTAATATTATACGGCGAAGAACTTTTTTTTGCGAAAAGAGGATAAAAAATGGTTTGTTTGTTAACTGAAATTATTTATAACAAAGCTCAATATTAAAGGTAAACAATAATATGAAATTTTGTAAATCTAGTGAACTATTTTGATACATACCAGATGGAAATTTCATTAAAAAAGGATGAAAATATTATATTTGTTACCTAAATTATTTATAATAAAGCTAAATGAAGATACTTTGATACAGGTTAGATGGACAAGAATTTAGTTTTGCGAAAAAAGTAGGAAAATGGTTTATTTGTTTATAAAATGGTTGATAACAGTAAAATTGTACAATAAACAAATTATTTCTTTTTTTTTTGTATTTTTAGATTGTAATTGAAGTTGATTGCAAAATTATATTAGGGTATAGAGTAGAGAAAATAATTTTTAAATTCCCTATTTTTTAACTTCGTTTTTAAAAAACGTTTCTTAAGAATTTGATGCTATTTAATTCTTAAAGAAATGTAAATTGGTTAAGAATTGAAAGCAGTAGACCTTTTTGGATAATAAATTACACATTTGCATCACTATGCGTGCGGCCTAAGTAAAACCTTCACAATATTGAATTTTCAAGCCAAAAAAAAACAACCGAAAGTTATAAATGTTCAACCAAAAAAAAATGTAGTCAGGTAAAAATTTATAACTTTTCTTTAATCAAAAATCTTGATTAGTTTTTTACTCTAATAGTCGTAGAACAACATAAAGAATATCTGCTGTAATTATAGTCAAAAAATTCCAAGAATTGTCTGAATTACGGCAAGTTGAAGTCAAAACAGACAACAAAAATGTCTTTAATTAAAAACGGGGTTTTCGGGTTGACTTCGAAAACAGCTAAACTTTTTTTTAAAGAAAAAAAGATGCGTGGTTAAATTTTATGTAAGAATATGTACCTTTAAAATAAAAATGGAAAATTGATTTGAAAAGTGTCCTAGGGCCAACGTCGTTCAGCGAAAACAAATTATAGACGGTTATGGAATCAGGTACTTCAATTTTTATTTCGGGAATCTTATTTTTCGGGATTTTTTAGTCCCCATTTGAAATCAGGTCAGCAAGTTTCATCGTATCCCTGTTCAGATTCCTGCACAACATAATTGGGATCACAGACAGTATTGCGAACAGCATCCTTAACACTTGCTCTGAAGATTCTAAAATTCACTTCATCACTTTTTAGGTATCCATAAAGATACATCGGCAGTTTGTCGGATAAAATCCAAACACTCTGGTTGATTTCGTGATCGGTTCTGATGTCATTTGGAAATACGAGGGAGACATTGCTGGTACCAATGACACCTAGGTTTTGTGGAATATATTCCTTCCGGGTGTCCCAACACCAGACTGAGTCTCTGGTGACCATGTTGAAGAACATCACTCCATCCCGGTCGATTGCAGATCCTGAAGAGTGTCCATAGTCTTTTGCACGCGGTTTTCCAACTGGAACAAATTTGTCAGAAAATGTATCTGCTGTCATTTTATCTTTAAAAACTTTAGTGGAAACAGCAAATTCTCTGAAGCTGGTCATGGGATGGAAGAAGATGGTTCGGTCGTGCTCGATGTCGAGAGGACTTAGAGCCATTCCGAAAATCCCGTCAGTCCACTGGAATTGAAGTCCGTGAAGATTGTATCTGAAATATTAATTTTTAAGTTAAAATCATTTTTTTTGTTTTAATTTGTTATAATAGCTTCGAAATTAACACTATTCTTTCTAATAGTCGTAATTGGGTCTAATGATTCTGGACCATATATTTTCGAAATTTAACAAATTAATTTTAGAATAAATTTTAATTTCTCTTAAACATCCTATATTCAAAATCAAATACAAAAGGTTGTACTTATATTTTTGGACCTTATATTTTGACTCTTATATTCAGGGTTGCTACAAGTCAGGGAATTCCGGAAAGTCAGGGATTTTAGAACTGGTAACGGAATTTTTGATAAACTGAAGTTGAAGTTAATTTTAGTATTTTGTTGAAAATTCGTCTTTTTTTGTTGAATTAAACTGTTTTTGGTTCAAAATTAAAACATTTTTTGGTTGAAATATCAACTATTACATTTTTCGTAGAGAATTCATATTTTTTTTCTAAATTCAACTGCTTAGTTGAAAGTGGAACTACTTGGTTAAAAATTCATTTTTTTGTTTGGTGATTTATCTTTTTAGTAGAAAACCCTTTTTTAAAATTTAAAATTTAACTATTTTGGTAAACTTCTTGATGACTAATTCCTCTTTTTTAAGAATTTAATTATTAGGTTAAAAATTTCTTTAAAAATTAAAATCTTGTATTTTTTGGTCTTTTTTGGTATTTTCGACTTTTTTGGTAGAAAAGTGAAATCATTAGTTGAGGCTTCATATTTTTGGTTAAAAATTTATTTATTTAGTTGAAAATTTAACTATTTAAAAATAACTTTCGTTCGAAAATTTATTTTGCTTACTGCAGGTTTAAATATTCTAGTTGAAGATTCATCATTTTAGATGAAAATTTATGTATTTTGTTGACGTCCTTTCGGTTGAAATTTTATTTCTTTAGTTGAAAATTTAACTATTAGGTTCAAAATTCCATTAAACAGTCAAATATTTGTTTGAAAAATCATTTATTTTGTGAAAAATTAATCTTTTGGTAAAAAATTAATCTTATTGGTTGAAAATTTATCATTTTGGTTGAAAATTCATTTCTTTGGCTGAACATTAGTTTTTTAAATAAAAAATGCATTTATTGATTGAAAATTTAACTATTACACTTTTTTTTGTCGAAAATTGATCTTTTTGGTAGAAATTTAATCTTCTTGGTTAAAAATACTTCTGCTTGGTTGAAAATTTAACTACTTCGTTGAAGATTTATTTTATTTGGTTCAAAATCAATTTGTCGACTGAAAATTTAACTATTCTATTTTAAGTTGAAAGTTTATCTTTTTTAGGTGAAACTTCAACTATCTTGTTGAAAATTCATCTATTTGGGTAAGAAAGTGAAATCATTAGTTGAAACTTTATCTTTTTGGTTAAGAATTCATTTCTTTGGTTGAAAATTTAACTCTTTTTTTGAAATTTTTTTCGGTAGAAAATTGATTTTTCTAACTGAAGATTGAACTATTCCAGTCGAGGATTCATCATTTTCGTTGAAAATTCATCTATTTTGTTGAAAATTTGTCTTTTTTGATAGAAAATTAATCTTCTGGGTAGAAAATTCAACTTTTTGGTTGAAAATCCATTTTTTGGTTAAAGATTCATTATTTTACTTAAAATTTCATCTGTGGTTTGAAAATTCATTTCTTTGGTTAAGAAATTAACTAGTTTGTTGAAATTTTTGTTTCTTTGTCTGAATTACTATTTATATGGGTTATTTATAGCCTCGTTGATAACAATACATTACAACAGGGTGACCGCCGGACAGAAAAAAGCTGCAAATTAAAAAAAGTCAGGAAATTTTAATGCTCTGGGAAAATCAGGGTAAAGTCATGGATTTAAGAATATGTGAGGGAATTTATATAAGAGGAACTTTTTATTAACATTTTTGAAAAATTAATAAATAAAGAAAAAATAAAGAATCTGTGCAATTATTATTATTATTAATTTTGAATTTCCATTCAATATAAGTAAGTCAATTTTATTGTAATTAAAAAAAACGAATTCTGTAAAGATCGTTAAGTTGACTATCAGGCAACGAACCGAACTTCATTGAAGGAAATTGGGTAGCCTGCTATTAGGCGAAAATCATTGTACAGATTGTATCCCCGGGTCGAAGGAAAATGTGAAAATAATTATTTTATAATAGCCGCACAAATTTTAAACGAAAATAAATTCAAAAATGTCATTCCTTAAACATTTTAGAGGAAAATTGCGTACAAAATATATTTGAAAAAATGCTTTAAAAATGGCCTAGCTCTCATTTAACTAAATTTCATTGCAGAGCCCAGAATTTATGAGCGAAGAATCGTGAAATTATTGAAAACTAATCACATGAAAACTCTCTTCAATTATAAATCTAGAAAACTAGGAGTCTTGATGAAGAATCATTTTATTGAGGAAATGAAAATAAAAAGGAAAACTATTGTAACCAAAAATTTCAGTTATAAATTTTTAAAGTTAATTCGAATTATCTAAAATTATAATTGTAAGGAAATTTACCTCGCACTTAATGGATCTGGGTAGAAGAAATGGTGTTCCATTCTATAAGATGAATCCGATAAAAGGTCATAGACGACAATTCCAAATCTGAAGACATCAGAAATATAGGCAACAGCAAGTTCGCAAAATCCATGCCTCACATCAACAATTATATTCGAATAAAGTGAATCCTCTTTTATATGATCTTTCGGGAAAGTGTACTTTTGAATTAAACTGTCTGTTCTTAAATCAAAAATGAAAATTGCCGGTGGACACAGTTGCACAGATTTGTTCGTTACGTCCACTTTTCCAGAATCCAGAATCCACAAACGCATGCAATCATCCACTTGAATTCTGAAGACTGATGTAAAACCTTCACAATTTTCTGAAATATTCAAAAAATTATTTTTTCTATCCTATCTAAAAAAACAGGTGGAACGAAAACTTCTCACTCATTGTTGTTGACTACTTGATTGGTTGCGTACTGCGCGAAAATTGCTTCAAGTAGCTGATTTCAGTTTATTTTTTGCATTTTCTCGAATTTTGTAAATCACAATTTTTAAGTGAGGAAGATTAAGAATTTTCTGCACGATCAATTAAGTAAATCTAAATTTCCAAATAAGTAATTTTATTTGATGATCAAATATATTTCTGAATGTTTCTAAGCATTATTTTAAAAAAATGTAATTTTTAATGTTTTTTAATATTAAGAAATAATTCAAATTACTTTCAAATTGCCGGTGCGGCAATATGATTTCTGAGAAAATTTTTAATTAATTAGTTTTTTTTAGACGATTAATTTTAAGCTTTGAATATTTCGAAACATGTCTAAAAATAATCTGGAAGATTTTAAGACAATATTTTCAATTTTCGCAGGATTTAAAAATTTTAGAAAAAAATCAAATAAGTTTAAGAGTATTTAGAAGTTTTGAACACATACAAAAATAATATTGGACTTGAAAGATTTCAACAGATTTAAAACATAATGTAGATTTTTGAAGATTTCAAACAAAAGATTTCCAAGCTTTTCATACGAATTTTGAAAGGTTTCAAGAAAATTAAAAAAAAAATTCTTAAGATTGCTGGAAAATTTTAAATAGATTTTTTATTTCACCACATTTATTTTGGGAGAATATTTAAAAATATTTCAAAACATTCCAAAAGATTTTAAAAATTGTCAAAAAGGAACGTGAAAGATTTTTAGGCAATTTTTATAAGTTTTTCAAAATTATACAATAACAAATTCGAATCATTTAAAAAAAAGTTCGAAGTTTAAAAATATTTTAAGTAATTAAAATTAGAAAATATTTTTAAAAAATTTTAAACAAAACGTAGATTTTTGAAGATTTCAGGTCTGTTTAAAACATATTTAGGAATTCTAGATGTTTTAAACAGAATACAAATATTTTGAAACTTTGAAACATTTCCGAAAGTTTATAATATATTATAAATTTTTTAACGTGCATTAGTTCAAAATATCTTTTAAAATGACTCAAATTATTCCTAAAATATTGCGAAATCCTGTAAAATAAGAAAAAAATTGTTTAGAAATTTTCTGAATACTTTTTCGGCATATCTGAAATCTTGAAAAATCTTTTTTAATTTTCTCGAAAAACCTTGGAAAATTATCAAGCAAATAACCAAAGAAACCTAAAAAAATAAACAATTATTTGAAATTTGTATTTTTTATCAAAAATTATTTTTCTCTTCAAATTATAATTGGCCTATAACTTTTTTTCTTGCCTGCAAAATATTTTTTTGTTGAAAATTCGTCTTTTTGATTTGAAAATTCATCTCTTTTGGTAGGAATTTCGTATTCCTTGGTTTGGTTTAAAATTAAAAAGTTTTTGTTGAGAATTCTACTACTTTGATAACAATTCTTTTTCTAGGATGAATTGAACTCCTCTTTATTTAAAATTAGACTCAGAAAAATGTTTGTTTGAATCAAACAAATACTCTCTTTGATATAGGGTAAAACAAATGTGTGATTGATTGAAACAAATATTTGATTGATCTACAACAAAACTTATTTGATTCAAACACATCATCGTTTAATTCAAACAAATTTTATTTGAATCAACCAAATTATAGTTTTTATTTAGGATCAAACAAATGTTTGTTTGAATCAAACAAACATTTTCTGTGTAAAATCATTTTTAGTTGTAATTCAACTATTATATTTTACATTGAGATTTCATATTTTTTGGTTCAAAATTCAACTACTTTGTTAAACTCTTGGTTAAAAATTCACTTGTTTGGTTGAAAATTCATCTTTTTTGGGTGAAAAATTCATGCATTAGGTTGAAGAATTACTCTTTTGGAAAATGCTTCATCTTTTTTTATTGAGAATGCAGGGTCTTTCTTGGATTATTTCACTAATTTCTGATTTAAATTAATCTTTTTGGTATGAAAATTGAACTATTGGTTTGAAGATTAACTTTTTTGTTGAAATTTTTATGTGACATCTAAACCTTTCAAAAATCTGTTTGAATGTTCTCAAGAATCTTAAGAAAATTATATTTATATAACCGTAAAAACAAACAACCAAAAACCCTAAAAAATAAATAGTTATTTCATCGGCAAAAGAACAAAAATCATTATAATTTCAAGAAAATTTAGAATGTTTGAAAAATTTGGGATTATGTTACTCTTTTTTGTCGATATTTAAAATTAGTATTGAAAAATCGTTTGATTGCAAAGAAGGTTAATAATTTTTGAACAATTTTAGGTTACGTTGGCGTTTTACATCGAATTTCCAAACAAAAATCATTATAATTTCAACGAGATTTAGAATCTTTTATTAATTTTGCATTATGTTAGTGTTTTTCGTCGAAAGTTTGTTTTTTAAATGCAAATTCATTAGATTTCAATGAAATTTCATAATTTTTTAACAATTTTGTGTTACGTTGGCGTTTTACATCGAAAATTGGTAGTTTCAAACAAAAATCATTATAATTTAGACATGATTTAGAATCTTTTAACAGCGTTTGATAATATATCAGGGAGTATCTTATAAAATTGGGATTATTAATTAAAACAAATTACATTGCAAAGAAAATTCACAACTTTTCAACAATTTTAGGTTATTTTGGTATTTAACACCGGAAATCGGTATTTTCAGTGAAAAATTCATTAGATTTCTGAGAAGGTTAAAAAATGTTGTACAATTGTAGGTTAAGCTAGCAGTTATCACCGAAAATGTCAATATAGATTTTAAAGAAGATTTACAATATTTTGAAATAATTTCAGAGTATATTAATGTTTTTCTTCTAAACTCGGTTATTTTAAACAAAAATCAATAGCTTTAAAAGAAGTTTTAATTCTTGAAACAGTCGAAGCTATGAATTAGACCGCTACGAATAAGGCCGCTTCTCCTCATCCTTGCTCGAGCTCGCCGAGACGCTTCTCCCACTCTCACGCCAATAGTGCCACCGTAGAAATCGCAATTTTTATGGTTTTAGGAGAGTTTTTTTTTATCATCCAAATATATAGAATATTAATTGTGACATTTTCATATTTTATACTATTTTTTGATATTACATTTGGATAATATGAAAAAACTCTCCTAATAACCATAAAAATTGCGATTTCAACAGCGGCACTATATTGGTAGCGGCTGACTGGAATTTTGAAGTCAGCGTGAGAGTGGGGGAAGCGTCTCGGCGAGCTCGAGCAAGGATGAGGGGAATCGGTCTTATTGATAGCTTCGACTGCATTATCTTCAGCGGTTTCCTTTTTCCATATTAGGTAAATAATGAAAAAATATATTATACATATCTGTATCACCTGTAATTTTCTTTTACAGTTTATAATGCTTTGAAAAAGACTTCACGGTGAGCCTCAACCAACTTCAACCTAAATTTCTTACTCAACGCAAATTAATTGCAGGATTTCATCCTTTGATATTGCCTAAATATTTTAAGTGATACATGAAAAAAATCGTTCGAGCCCTTTTTGAAAAACTCAGACTTTTATTTTTCGAGATGTTTTTTTGTGATAAAAACTTTTTATTTTATGGACTCTTTTCTACATAAAATATGTAGTAAAAAATTCCTATAAACTTTTGTGTAACACAAGAACTGGGTCTCCCATAGAGGGTTTTGCAGCCCTATTTGCGCTACAAAACCTCTATAGAAGACCCAGTTTTCGTTCGACACAAAAGTTTATAAGAACTCTTTTACTAAATATTTTATGTATAAAAGCGAACATATAATAAAATACCAGGTGTATAAGCTTAAATCCGCTGTTTGCTCAGAGATGGCGGTAGTAAACATATTTAGCTACAATAGAAACGTCATGCTTTTTTTTGTGTGAGTTCGACACCTGGCTACATAAATCAGTGCACA
>CAKNWT010079555.1:0-11540 GCA_932066315.1 Andricus coriarius | reverse complement strand
CATAAATTTAATTTGTTTACTTTCAACTTTATTTTTTATGATTTAAACTGAAAATACGCATACTAGTGTATAGAGGTTCTAAGCAAATTTGTAGATATAATTTAGGCGAAAAATTTTGTCAAATAAAAAGTTATTGTAGCTTGTGTCGTTTTTTCAAAATTAAATTTCTAATTTTTGATGCATCTTTATAACAAGTGTTTATAACAAATTTGTAGATCTTTTTTGGTTAAACAACTTTTGTCTTTTCATTTTTTTTCGTCTCTTGTGTTGTTTTTCACAAATTTTCAAAATGTGCTCACTTTTTGAATTTTCATCCAAAATAGCTGGTTAACGAACTCGTTCTTTCTTTTTAGGCCTTCAAAATGTGTGCCAAAGCACAGGCCAATCTGAGCAATCTTTCGAAAGTTATCGTGCCGACACGATACTACAGACAAGACAGACGGACAGACAGACAGGCACCTTCGTAAAAAATAATTTTTTCTGACTCAGGGGGCCTCAAAACGTCGACATTTGATTGAATCCGCGAAAGTCATTTTTCACATAAAACCAATACCTTCTCATTGAGATGAGAATGTAAAAAAACCATTTTTGAATGAAATAACTGTATAAGATTGTATAAGATTATTTACTTCTTTTCTAAATTTAAAACTGCAGAGTTGTAGGGAATCTTCTTCCCGAAAAAATAAGCCATAAATCATTAAAATTCAACCATTTAAAAATGAATTGTAATAAGCAACTGTAAGAAAAAAATTTACTTACAAAAAATTTTGTTAAAATAATTATTTTTCGTAAGTTAAAATTTTTTTAAATGAAAGATTATGTCTTTGTTTCATAAGAGAAGCCTGATCATATTATTTAAATTCTTAAAATCATAGAAAACTTTCTTTTACAGAGACCTGATTTTTGGCATGTCAAATATCTTAAGAAAATATAGTAGAATATAAAAATTTTCCAAAACGGTTGGTTATACAAAAAAAAAAGTCAAACAAGCAGAAAAGATGTCATTTTTCTAGAACTTGAGCTTTTTTCATTACCATTTGAAATCTAGATGAAAAATGAGGAAAACTTATTTTTTACTTTTACGACCATTGCGCTTGACTTTTATGTTGACCAAACAAATTCTTTAAGCAGTGGAGTGTTTCATACCCCAAAAGGTAGGGCTACCATACGGCCTTCTTTAGAAGGATTTGTCCTTCTTTTTAATATTGTCCTTCGAAGTGCTTCTCACACTCGAAATGTCCAGAATGGTCTGTCTCTTTGAAATCATTTTAAAATCATCTTGATTTAAAAATAATAGCTATTTTTGACCCGCTCTAATAATGCTAATGGCTGCACAAGTACTTGCATAGATTGTGGGAAAAGGCGAATAAAAATAAAAATTTAAATAAATAACCAAGTAAATATACGCCTATTGGGTAGCTACGACAGCGCCACCAATTTTGAACTATTGGGAGGAAATTTAAATTTGAATTCAATTTTAACAAGGAATCTTATAGTGAATTATTCATTTTAGACTTCAGTATAATATTTTTGGATAAAATGAATTGATATTTACTGCTCTTCTTCATTAACATCGCTCTAATAACTTTGAGAAACCCAATAGTTCGTGTGTCAGGTTGTCGCTGTTGGCAAGGTCAAAGAGGTACCCTACAGGCGTACAGTGGAGTAGAAATAACTGTTACAAATTATTTTTTACATCTTTAAAGAAAATTTATTTTTATTCAATTGATTAACTACCGTCACGAGGCGAGAAACCTCCCGTTGCAATTTGACATTGGTAAAAAATAACCATGATCGAACCGTTGGTGAGAGATCACCAACGCTTCACGTTCTTTAGTTATTTAATTGTAAATTATTGTAGGGTTCTAAATAAATACTATGTTCTAAATAACTGGCTTGAAAATTACGTTTTCATTCACTTTGACAATATCTATCATTAAATATTTCCATACTAATAGGCGCAATGAAGTTTTACGAGTTCTATTATGGTTAATAGATTTTGTCTATTGGGGGCTCAAGAAATCCGGACCCACCGGATCACAAAAGTTTATTCCATTTCCGGTAATCTGTGCCCCCTACTGAGAAACGCGACATGAAAGTCTCCCTTCTCCCACGATTCTAATTGTTATGGGTCAGTGACTGAATGAATGGTCGTTACAGGAGAGTAGAAGATAATACCGACTACCGATGTTGCCACTGTCACGATAAAATTCTTGCTTACAATTCCTTTGCAAGATAAGTAGCGACAATTGTCATGCCATTAAAATTAAAATTTATTTAGCTAATTTAAATATCTGTGTCTAGATTCACCGAAATTCGGTGAGCGTAGCACAAATATTTTCGGTGAGCCTAGACACTTCGAATTTAAATAGTCCCAGGTACTGATTCAATTCGTATTCTGATTTTTCACACTAAATCCCAAGGTGTCAAATTTCGATAAAAAAGTTTATCAAAGTGCTGCACAATGAAATGATAATTGACAAAGTCATTTAATCACACTAATTTTTGTCACTTGATGGGTTTCGGCTGTATCTTTTAGTGAATCTTTTTCTTTAGTAGTGGCAAATAACCCCTCCAAACATTTGTTGAAAATTTTGTTGAAAAAACCAAGAATTAAAAACCCGTTCCTGAAAAAAATCAACCTTAGGTATTTTATATTTTTATAATCAAGGAAGGTGTAAATGTGCTTTATAAGTCCTATAATTTTTAGCAGGCGGGAGCGCCAGTAAATGTCGTGAAAAAAAATCAAACGCAATGCCCTGCACGACTTTATTTTCTAAATTAGAGTTTTTTAAATTTCGAAAAGGTTTGTTTGGATTTTTGATAACAAATTGGATTAATTTTTTATTTATCGAAAAAACTAACTTTATAAATATTTTTTAACTAATTAACAATTTTTGCCAATTTGGAAAGTATTATAGCAAAAAGTCATCCCAAAGACTTATTTGATTTCGTAAAAAAATTCAGCCTATTCGTTGAAAAATAGCCAAGCTCTGAATTTTTTCATGACAATTGTTAAAATCATTAATAATTGCTTTAAATTTGCAAGTTATCGTAGCAGAGAGTTATCGAAAAAATATTCTTAGTTGAACCCGTCAAAACTTGAGCCTATTCGTCGAAAAAACCAAACTCTGAATTTGTTGATGAAAATTGTTCAAATAATTAATAATTCTTATAAATTTCTAAAGTATCATAGCGAAGAATCATCGGAAAGACATTCTTAGTTAATAACGTAGCAAAAATTGAGCGTATTTCCTGAAAAAAGCTAAATTCTGAATTAGTTCATGAAAATTGTTTAAATAATTATTAATTCTTGTGAACTCGCAAAGAATCATAGCAAGGAGTCATTGGAAAGATATCCTTAGTTGATTCCGTAACAAATGAGCCTATTCCTTCAACAATATCCAAACTGTGTATTAGTTTATCAAAATTGTTTAAATAATTGCACATTTCACATTTTATACCAATACTTTGGATTTCAATGAGGTAATCAGTGCCGATCCCGAAAAATAACGTTTGTTCATTAATTTGTTTATAACGTGATCAACAGGTTTTTAAAATTATTTTCACCCATTGGAAATTATTTATAGATACTTTTAGCACAAAAATCAGATCTTGTTTGATAAATCTGAAAATCATAAGAAAAATGTTTGACTTGAAGAAGCTCTGATTAAAAAAAAACGTCCAAATCGAATGAATAGTGTAGGCTAAAAATGTATTAATTTGGCCATAGAAGTAAAGGCGCAAACACTCAATTATATTATTTCATAAGAAACATAAAAAATAAAAATAAAGCAAATGTAATCGTGAAAAAACAATAACATTTATTATTCATAAGGTATGCACAATAATAAAGTTTCAAACGCAAAAATGTGAAAAAAAAACAACATTTTTTCCTCTTAAAATCGAAGTTTCTCGTAGAAAAAATGAGGTAAACCAAAAACTAGTAAAATGCTTGTTTAACACTAGAAGTACCGGCATTATCTGATGATTTTTGAATTCTTTCTAGATAATTTTTTTTTAAAGTGCGCATCCAATATTTCCGAAAAAATTGTCAAATACTCCTATTTATAAATAATTTAAAGTCACAAAACGGCCATCTCTCTGCAAGCAGCCGCTGTGGAGATGTACCATTTGAAAAATCTAAAGGGGTCAATTGACCTCGCTCGGTACTTCTAGTGTTAATATAATATTATTCAAAAAAACAAATATACTTCTATGAGTTTTTCCCGTATCTTGTTTAGTTAAAAAAAAACCCGCAAAATTACGATTTTTTAGAATTTGAAATTGATTCTTTCGAAAAAGGCTATGTCGAAAATATTGGGTTTCATTGGAACTAAGTTGTGAGATATCACAGAATCAAATTCAGGAAAATATTTTTAGTGTTTGCACCTTCGTGTTGAGATCATTTCAGCCGAAACGTGTTGTGCGGTTTCGCTGCATCGTGTAGGGCATTGCGTCTGTTTTTTTGTCTCCCGAGAACTACTGGCATGGTGGTGCCGCACGCTAAAACTGGCAAGACTTGTAAAACTTGTACATCTTTCTTAAGTACAAAAATGAAATAAAATCTCAGTGTGCTTTTTCGGGAGTACGTCTTTAATTTTTGATTTGAAAAAAATTAAATTTTCAATTGTTTGGCTTTTTTATTTGTAATTATATTTAAAAAAAAAACCATTTTCGTGTTTGAAAATTAAAAACAGACGAATAGAGCCGAAGAGACGGTGTTTAAAAAAAAAGTTACAAAAAAATTCAAAGTCCCGTATCTTTGCCAATTTGTTCAATTAAAACAAAAAATTTCCAGGGGTTATTTGTCACGACAAAATGACTAAATCTGCGAAGTCACAACCAGCAAATCCCATTCAGTGATTGGTGTGTTGAAATGACATGGATGCTTCCACTATATAACTACAATTTACATTAGGGGGATCAAAATCACTTTTTTTTTGGAGGGCAGCGATTCGCCCATTTCAGTTCCGAATCCGAGAAAAGAAATCACGGACTGAATCCATTTCAAATCAAACAGCTTCTAAACCAAAATAGCACAATCTCTGTAGAACGAAATATGTTGATTTTTAAAGAAAATTATGCGACACATGTTTTTTGATATGCGAAAAAACAGGATAATTTTTTTTTTCATATAATCGCATTTTCTAAGTTTTATCGCAAACAACGACAGATAAGACAGAATATTAAGATAAAAGTTTTCACATCTAAAGAAGGTCTACAAAAAATACCTCTTGTTCTTTTCTAACATCACGCATCATTTGCAAGAAAAATTACTAAATTATATTTTTAGGACAAAAATTCTTCCGACCTCAACATTGATTGAGTCCGCATGAAACTGATAGGATGCCTTTCTTATAAATATTTTCTGGAAAAGCCCATCCTTTTTTTTGCCAATATTTTTAAAAAGTTCGTGCTAATATAATAAGAAAGGCATTCTATCAATTTCATGCGGACTAAATCAATCTTGTTAACATTTTTTTCGTATCTGTCATTGTTATTGTGAGAAAAAGTTTAAAAAAGAAATAAATTCTAATAAAATTGCGCATCAAACTATCATTGAAGATTCTTGAAAAAAAGTAATTATCTTTTATTTAATAGCAATAATGAAAAAAACAAATTTCACTTTTGAAATGTTCTTTTATAAATACTTGGATTAATTCAAAAATACCTAGAAAAGATGATGCTAACATAAAAAAGATGCTAAATTGCAGCGCAAAATTTAAAAAAAATTATAGAATTTGTTATAAACAAATAAGTTAATGAAAATGGTTTCGTGGGGCTGAAAGCGATTTGTCAATTGATTCACACTAAATTTGACAATTTATAGACAAAAAGAGTTTTTTAGTAGACTTAATGAGAGTTAGTGAATAATTTGTTAATTTATAAATACACTTTATGAACAATTATCCATATCAGGTATTTATGATGGAATAAATAAAGTTTTCTACGGAATCGATTATTTATTACTTTGGCAATGATGCCTAAGTGTCATATTTGGTTATCTAATAACAATTTACAATTGTTTAAACAATCTTAACCCTACAAACACACACTGGGGTACAAATTTACCCCACGAAAAATGCAATCTCTGCTCATTTTTGCATTTTTTTGCCACTTTTTGCCCTTTAAACAATTTTTTCACCAGTGCATGTTTCATATATTCGATTTTATCACACACCATTATCTTTGTTATTAAAAAACGAAGACATTCATATATGATTCAACTGTATTCTCGCATATGGGAAATATTTTACGGGAACGAGAAAGTAGGTGAACGATTGTTTATTAACAAAAATGCACTGTTTGACTATTGCCGGACGTACAAACTTGGGTCTTTCGACTTAATCAACTGTAAATAACTAACTTATTAATTTTTAAAAACATATCAATGACAATACACAGTTATAGTTATTGAAAAAAATGGTAGAAACCAAGTTCCATCATGTTATGTATTTATAAATAAAATTCCGCTTTTTTCACAGAATTTAAGGCAATTATTTAGCAATTACCTCTTGCTATGAATGAAAAAACTTTATTTATTTTATCATAAATACCTGATATGGATAATTGTTTATAAAATTTCTTTATAAAATAAAAAATTATATATTGACATTCATTAAAACAAATTAAAAACTCTTTTTTCCATAAATTGTTCAAATTTAGTGCGAATAAAGTAACGAATCGCTACCAATCATTTGTGTTGCTATTGAACATATTTTTTAGATAGTTTTTTCAAATCGGATAACAATTCTCTTCGGAAAATAAATTTGTCCACATACGTTTTTTTCCCCGCTGTGCGATTGACCAATACATTTTTTTACAAACATTTGAAGATTACTTGGGAATTCTAAGCAAATGAAAGAATTTTTTTTCAAAATGACAAATGACGAAATCACGGCAGTTTCTCGGAATTTCTTGAAAATGGATTTTCTCAAAAACACCATTTTAAGCATTTTTTGTTAGAGATAGATGGTAATTTGTACTACATATTCTCTGAGTTTCGTTCATGGATTTTTGAGAAAATCCTTTATTTAAGAATTTTAGAAAAACTTCCACCATTTTTCATTTTTTTTATTAATTGAAAGAACAGGAGTTCAACGTCAAATATAAAGGAGAAAATTCCAAATAATTGCAAAAAATAAAAAATTGTGGGCAATCTGTGAAATATGTGTCCCTTTATTATCACTCTAGAATAATATAGCCAAACACCAAGTCATCCTGACATTTATAGAATAATAAAACTCATTTTTATCTGCATTATACTATAACGTATTTCATCATATCGTTATGTACTGTATCATTATATATCATGACCAAGCAAAGTTTTTTTCTAAAGATTCCAGTAATACAAATCTCTAAATCCGCATTGATACAAAACTACTAATTAAAATAGTGCGAATTTGTTCACCAAATGCTTTGGTATATGTATAAGCATTTCTAGTTATATTTCTGCTAATTCATTTAGTAGTTTTATACTAATTGAAATTTAGAGAGCATTTTAGATAACATTATATTAGAAAATAGTTTTAAAAATTAATTTTTATTGCTATTACCGTAAAACTTTCCTAAAACTTTTCTAAACTTTCCTAATTGCCTAATTTCTAAAATATAAGAACGCGTGAAAATTAATCAATAATCAGTCGTTTTTTTTATGCATTTCATAATTCTTCTAATTAGCAGCATGGTAGCGACACTTCATGCAATTTCAGACTCATTATAATGAAAGGGGGAAAAAAAGATTCAAACGAATGCTGATTCAGTCTCACCTGCAACACGAGCAGCGAATACGACCTCGATTAACTAAAGTGATGAATGTTTGAGAAAACGTTGAAATGTTCTTTGCACCCTCAACTAAGATAAGAAATCTAACAGTGTAGATATGAAATTACGAAGAGGTGAATAAGAACGTCGTTCTATTAATATTTAATATTTTTAATTAACTTCATTTCACTTTAATTTTAATTAATTTGTAGATAACAGCACCTGTTTTTCTATAAGATGAAAATTTGTCTCCATAGGAAAATTTAAATTGTTAAAACGTCAATGCTTTTTCAGATAATTCATAGATAGAAAATAAATTTCTTTTGAGAAAGAGGGTCTTGTTTTAAGACAAAAAGGGCTTGAATCTAGACTCAGAAAAAGATTCTTAGATTCAAAGAGCTTAATAATGGTAAGACTTATTTTAAAAAGGAAAATAGCAATAGAAAGTAGTTTGACAATATATTTAGAGAATAATTAAATAACATATCCTTGAAAAAAAAATTGAATAAGTTGACAGACAGTATTATGGAAACTGCTATTTTATTAATTGTTTAAACTATATAAATAGAAATATTTGAATGTTGGATTCGTAGTTCGAAGTTCAACTTTTGGGATTTTAAATAGCCGCAAGTTTGATTATTTTTCTTAATGTATGTATTACTTAACTACAATAAAAATTTACTGTCAAAAGAATGATCGGAAAATTAATTTGGCGGTCATTTATCATTTTCAAATACCTTGGGTTTTTCGCAATTGTTAATTTCTTTTCTTACATAATTGTAATAATGCCTTAAAACCACAGGCTTATTAGACGCAGAAGTTTATTCAAGTATTTGTCCTGTTGTAGAGAAACAAATATAAAAGTGAAGGGGTTCACAAAACAATCTGCACATCATTTTTATCCAACATCGAATATTTTTTTTTATTAATAGGCCTATGTAACTTGTTTCATTATTATTTCCATTGTTATAAACAAATTGTATAAAGATAAACCAACACGCGATGGATTCTACGCTTCTTTAGATTAAAATTGCTTATAATTATGCAATATGTATTTTATGCAGGTTAATTTGTAAATTGATATTATTTGTTAATTTTTAAACAAATACCATTGGCGAAAATTTATTGATGGATGATAACTTTTTTCAAAACTATATCGACTTAAGGGCTATTCAAGTATTACGTAAGCATTTTGAGAGGGATGGGGTTCTAATTAGATGCTTATTGTTGTATATTCGTAATGCAAAAATATGCTTACAATGAATCTTTCAATTTAAAATTATTTCAAAATTGAAAATAATTGATAAAGTTTCATTTCGTTTTTTATCAAAAATTTTCAGTTTCTGACGCTTTCAATTTTTAATTGTTTAGGTATTCAAAATTGTATTTTAAAAGTCTTTCAATTACAAGTGTACGCTTAAAAATGAAGACGCATTACGCATTGTAAACTGAATAATATCATAATTGAAAAAGTTGATAATTGAGCTTAACACTTAAAAAAAGTTGAAATCTAACTTATTATGAATAGCATTATATCGATATGAAATCTGTAATATTTTAAGCGACTGGATAGAATTTTCTTGTAAAAATGTGTAGAATTTCCGGATTTGTAGAATTTCCGGATTTGCAGAATTTCCGCAGATTTCGCAAAGAAACGTGACAAAGGTTTCGATGCGAGATCAGTTCAAGCTAAGAAGTCAAAATAATTCCGGGTACTTTCCCGATTTCCCTGGTCCAGCGCACAGAGGACTAATAATCCACTACTGCCGATAATCCTGAACCGATTTCGATTTTCAATTTATGCGCGGTTTTGGTTCTGACCTTCGACTTAAATTAAGCGTCTCCGAACGTAAGCAGACAGGGCCGTGTCGCAATGTTGCGCAACATGACGCAGTTATCCAGCTAGGCCGTTAGGGTACTACTGTGCTTCATCGCTATGCTACTGTTTTGTCATGCATGAGTGACCATTGCACATCCCCGCGCGGGTCCTCCCATCCAAAACCGCGGCGTGGCCTAATTCTTGGAACGCAGAAATCGAAATTACTAAAATTGAAATTCGACTGTATTATTTCTTTTCTGAAGTAAAAAGCGAAGTGTAATCGTTATTACCAGAATGAAAGTACATATACGTCATGAACATAAATATTTAGTTTACGATCTACCCCAATTATTATAAACCAATAATATAAATATAATATCAAATAATTATGTTATTGTTAATAAAAATATTATAAACAAATATTCAATTAAGCATTTTCGAACAGACATTTTTTTTTACTATGTCATGTTGTTGGTAGCTGAATGGCAATGTTCTACCCAGAAAATGTGTCACCAACTCTTAATTGTCATTGTTGTTAAAGTTATTAGCAAATTCTCAAAAGAATTGTCAGCTATATCTATTTTACGTCTGAATAAGTAGGTTTTTCGTTGTGATTATTTTAATGCAGATTGATAGTGGTATTTTAAGAAGTAAATTTCTCAATAATTATAAGTGGGTATTGTTATTAAATAATAATAATAAATATACACTGTTAGAGACAGTTTTTTTGTGTAATTATTATTACTGGAAAAATTCATATTAAAAGCCAAGTATAATAATTACAACAAAAAACTGCTTATTTAGCCACAAAATAGCTATAGCTCACTATTTATTTAATAATTTGTTAATAACAATAAAAATTTAGAATTTGTGTCATATTTTCGTAGTGGAACATTACCATTGAGGTAACGGCAATACGATTAAGTAGAAAAAATAATTTTTTTCATCAAAATATTCTAAGTTTAAGATTAGTTTATAATATCCTAGTGGGCACAACACAATGAAAATCTCAAGAATGTCTATGGGACGTTCCTAGGACGTCTAATGTCAGTCTAAACAACGTATCTAAGGCGTCTAATGTCCTAAATATGTCCTAAAGGACGTTCTCTGTACATGTTTCGAAATGACATTAGACCTCTTAAGAGCATCCCTAGGTTGTCCAAAAGACATGTTCCAGAAGACGTCTTAGAGATGAGCCGTATACGTCTCTAGGACATGACTAATTTTGTTGCCCACTGGGATTGTTAATAATAATAATAATTGCAAATTTATAGCACACTTTCTTGGTTAAACATTACCATTGAGGTATTTGCCACTGATTTAATGAAAAAAAAATTTCCATTAAAAATGGTATATTTAATATTTTCTTTATAATATTCTTATTATTAACAATAACAATATCTTTTCTTGTTGAAAATTCATCTTTTTGGGTAGAAAATTAATCCTTTTTGGTTAAAAATTCAGCAATTTAGTAGAAAATTAAACTAACTCACTTGAAAATATTTTTAGGTTGAAAATTCAACTGTTTTGTAGATAATTCATCTTTTTGGCTTCAAAATTCAGGAACTAGGTTGAAAATTCATGTATTTTGTTGAAACTTCATTTTTTGGTTCAAAAATTAATTTTTTAAACTGAAAATTCAACTATTGCATTTTTGGTTGAAAATTAATCGTTGCTAAGTTGAAAATTCAACTATTTCGCAGAAAATTCATGTATTTTGTTGAAAATTAGTTTTTTTTTGTGTTGAATTCAATTTTTTGAAAATTCTTTTTTTTCTGGTTGAAAATTAATTTTTCAAACTGAAAATTTAAAGATTCCATTTTTGGTTGAAAACTTATCTTTTTCATTTAAAAATTCACCTATTTCCTCGAAAATACATCTTTCTTGATTGAAAATTAACTTTCTTGTTAATAAATCATTTCTTCGGGTTTCAAAGACAATTGTTTTCTGAAAC
>CAKNWT010079546.1:0-19359 GCA_932066315.1 Andricus coriarius | reverse complement strand
CTTCGATCAAATTTTCCTCCAAAATTGAAGAAAAAATATTTTTTAAATAAATAAAACATAATAATTATTATTTTATATGTCGTGGGCACCGCATTATATAATTTAATTCATTCAGTACTTTTCCAATTGAAATTAATTTTATTTTATTCCATACACATATACCAGTTTTTGTCAGCAGGTACAGGTTATGAAACACTTGTAAAAATGTTGAAAAAATAAATAAATTGGTACTTTTCTAGTGCTTTTTTCCATATTTTTACTTTGAAAAATTGTAAAGGAAACTTGGTAATTTAGTACGGATTGTCGAATGTCTAGTGCTTTAGATTTATACCTTTACAGTTCAGACTTTTAGAGGAACTTTATCCAATATTCCAATGTGATCTCAATGAGACTTTTTTGTATACTCGGGCATGGTTAACCCCTCGTTAGAGAATGCAAAAAGAGCATTAATTCATTGTATACATTATGGCTTAAATGTTGTAAAACAATTGCATTAGAAACACCTAGGAGGCAGAGGTGTGGGGCAAATTTGTTCAAAGTCGCTTTTCCCCCTCGAAAATAAAAAGTTTTTATTACGGATATTTTTTCATAAGATGCGTATTTTTGAGATATTTCGATATCTCAATTGTTAAAAAAAAAACACCCAGTATAATGAAAATAAAAATAATTGCAGTAATTATTGTCGTCCAAAGCTTGCACAGAGACTGTATCTAATCTGAAAGTAAGAACTACGATTTCAATTTTCTCGAGAGTGGATAATTATTTTTAATTACTCTGTTCTCCGTTGCACTCAATTCTAAGCAATTTACAAAAAAACGAATTTTTTCATTTCTTTAAAATATGTTAAATTATAATTGCTATAATCATTTAAAATGCAAATATCAGTTGTCCAATTAGTCTATTCAACAGCTAGAATGTAGGCTGTTAGTTTTTTGTGCAAAACTGCAAATTAACTTCACACTTAATGTTGAAAGTTGATGTGGATATGAAACTCAATCTCAAAACGTCTCCTGTTTTACTTGCGTTCTTTTGGGTCGCGTGTTATGGCCCCTGGAAACTTTTCAAATAATGTTTAATTTTAAAAGTATACATATCTCTATAGGAAATTGAATTGCGCATCTTTTTCCCCAGAATGAAAAGTCGTAGCTTTTACTGTTTTCGAATGACACCCGAAAATCCCGTTTTTTAGAACACCATTTTTTAGTCTTTTCTGATTCAACTCGGTATAATTCAGCCAATTTTTGGAATTTTTAAATGAAATTTACAGAAAATATTACTTATGATTTTCTACGATTGATCAAACAAGATTGGCAAAAAAAATGACATGATCATTTGTTTATATACATTGTTGAAATAATTAACAGTTATTGTTATTCGCAAAATGTGACAGCAAGATGTCATTGGCAAGACATATTTATTAGATTCCGTAAACACAATTGATTTTATTCATGGACAAACGGTAAATATGGGAATTTGTAAATAAAAATTGTTTAAATTAATAAAATATTTGATAACATTACTAAATATGACAACAATGAGTCATTGAAAAGACATTTTTAGTTAATTCTGTGCAAAAATTGAGCCTATTTATTCAGACATTGTCAAACTGTGTATTTCTTTACGAAATTGCTTTAAATAATTGCAAAAGGGCTGCTTCTTTTAATCAATCGTAATCGTACAGTAATTTCTCTAATATTTTATGCAAAAACAATTAATTTCAACAACTAATCATCGCAAATCAGGAAATCACGGTAAACTTGCTCTTCTTATGTTATAAATAAAATAAGGAAATTTATTTTTCACGAAACAAAAAATGTTGCTTTGGTAAGAATCAGTTATTATTAGCTGCTTTTTATACCTGGACGTTGTAAGTTGAAAAACGATACATCCAAATCTGGTCAAAATTAAATAATTAGCCCGCTAGAAGTTTTTTGTTGCTCAAAATGTGCTCGACTCTCTATGAATGCATGATTTACAGTTTACACTATGTCGCAGGTAGAAAGTTATAACTTTTATTTAAACAAAAATGTGCATATATTATTTATTCTACTAGCCGTAGAACATCATACAGAATATTTCTTGTAAATTTCAGTAAAAACTTCCAAGAATTGGCTGAATCACGACCGGTTGAAATAAAAGAAGACACAAATTTAGTGTTTCACAAAACGGGGTTTTCGCTTTTTTTTTTTTAACTTAATAACTTAATAACTTTTTGTCCAGAAAAAAGGATGCGCGATTATATTTCCGATAAGAGTATACACTATTAATATTAAAATTCGATTTTTACACCGTTCAGCGAGAAAAATTTATCAGGCGGTAATAGAATCCGGCCCCTCAATTAATTTTCTCGAAACTGGATAACTTTTTATAAGCAGGCTTTTTTACATAAAAATAGATTGAAAGTAATACCTTTTTTTTTTAATGGTCCCGCTTAATCTAAAACACGTGTCTCTCCTAAAAAAAAGTGGTAAATGGCGTTTGACTCCTTATGGCATCTGCAGTTTCCAACCCTCGATTGTCCATCTCAAAAGAAACAAACTGATAGGTCAGGAAAGTGGGATTTCTCAACAATAGAAGGTAAGTGACGAGTAACAAGAGGATGAAAACGGAGTCCGCGGTTTGCTTCGCCTGTGAGCACGGGTGTTTGAAGTGATGGGGTTGCCGGGGAAGAGGGATGGGGGGGGGGGGCTTTGCACAAGTTGACACATCGTTGGCCGGGTCGGTTGCGCCCGGCAAAAGTGTCGGCGGGGCGCGAACCGACAACGACCGCCGGGACACGGTCGACACCGTGTCGTGGCCGTCAACGGGGAAGGAAGTCCAGGAACGAACACGGTGGACTGGTGGTGGCGGCGATGACGTTAGTGGTGGGGCAACCCCAGGGTGGTCGGTGGTGGGGGCACCACCGCCAAGGGTAGGAAGAGCGACAGGCCCGCCACGAACACGACCATCAGTTGCGATCCGGAGTCCGCCTCGTCGACTTCGTGTTGCTTTTGTACCTTATTGTGTGTTTCGAATGTCAGTGAAGAAGGGTGCATTTTGATATCGTTCTGAATAAGTTTGGAACTGAATTACAAGAGAAAAATTTAAATGTGATCTCATGAGAGTGTTAAGGTGCTCTACGAATGGCTCTATGTGTCATCAGTGATCATTTTCAAACCCAAGGGATATATGAGGTTGAAGTGTAAAACGTTTTTCATTGGATCATACGTGACAACAACTGGGTTTTCTGGTTGATTGGAAGTGTGTTGGTGTTGATCTGTGAAAAAAATTGGTGAGGAAGATCTGGAGTCATTTGTGATCTCAAGATGCTGACTTCCAGCGCGAATCAGTATCTCCGGCCGGAATACCTCACGCCTCTACCTACTCAGGTGAGAATCATTGGATTATTTATCATTTAGACTGCACCCCTTGAGAGAGTTTACACCTCTAGTCTTTTTTACTTTTTTGTATTGAATTTTAAGGTTTAGATTTCAGAACTTAGTTGAGCTTTTTCTTCAATGAGTAAGATCAAAAATTGAATAAGGAAGTACAAAAAAAAATTAAGTAAACTTGCAGGCTCAAGAATAAAAAGGAGTTTTTTCATCTTTCTGATTTTTTTTCGTGTAAACCAGTCAAGAAGTTTAGTCTTAATCCAGCACGCAAATTTGAAAATTTACTGGGGTAGTACGAAAATATTTATTGAAATTTATAGGATCACTAATGATTATATTATGTACGAAAAACGACAAAAATGAAGGTAAAATTCAGTTTCATGAATGGTTATATGGGGAAATGTATGGGCATTTGTGGGACCTGACGTTGCGTGAACTGAAAATTAATTGGCTTTTTAGCTCCGAAAAAAATAAGAGAGTGAAATGCAGCAATATTAAGGCACGCGATGTCTGCGCGCTGCTGAAAAAAATCCGACAGGGATGTAATTTAGAAGAAATTAATTTCGTGTAAAAAGTGGTCTTCCATACACATTATTTAAAAACATATATATTTTTATTTTACTTTTAATTAGATATACGCACTGTTTTAGTGAGTATTGGCGAATTAATTAACACGGTCATGGAGAATATCAGTATATTGTTGAAAAAATTGAGTTAATCATGCTGAAAGCGTTGCAACATGAACGAGCAGCTAATCGCACCGAAAACTCGGCGCTTCAATGTTATCTCTTATAAGTAATTACATTTTCAGTTAGAAATAAATGAAATTGTACATGAGGGAACGTGATTTATTATTTCGATTAATGATGCATTTGAGATTAAATCAATCTTATTCAATATTCAATGACTTTTGATTAGACATTAAAATAAATAGATAATTAATATTTCCATTATAACAAGTGACTACAAATACGTTGTAAATAATTAAAGTGGCAGTCTTTTTGTGTTTTATATTGTGCATTTTGTATAATATAATGGACAAAAATGAAATAAAGGGAACTTTCTGTATAGAAAGAATAGAGGCTATTCGTATAAAGATTTTTGTAGAATTCCAATTCCAACATGAAGAATTTGATCGAAAACATACAAAATGAATTTTTTTATATACCCAAATTTTGGTTGACTAAAATAAAATTTGGATTACTGTATCAAAAAGTGCCAACAAAGTTTCGTATAAGTTAATTAGTGTACGAAAGTATAATTTAGATCCTGCTTTATCGAAAGTATTTTTCAGCATATTATTTAAAAAATGTATTTTAATCAGTCGAAAATTAGTGAAATCGAAGTAAGATTTTTTAGTACATTTTTATGTCTTTTTGCAACTAAAACCGTAAGAAAATTTAAGAATGTTCAAAAAAATTGGCTCTTTAGTGATTTTCAAAAAGTTTTTTTTTTTAACTGCTGAATATATTTTTGGTTCATGTATAACTGTATAGTGTATATATACTCTGCCGTCGGCTATAATATCAGGTTGGACATCTAGTCATATACGTACTTTTGAGCAGTAATTGCTTAATTTCTATTAATTTTGACAATTAAGTTCAAAGTGCCTTTTTCAAAATAGCAACGAAGATGCAGCCGAAATTGGGTGGTGTATCTTTCCTATATAATCTGTTGGACTTGTGCATTTTAGGCGTAACTTTATTTTTATTAAATCACGCCATTTTTAATCTGTATATACGAATTTCTAAAATTTTCCGTTATGCTACCCTGCATTCTGTGACTTTTTTATAAAGCGCAAAACGTTTTAAAAAAAAATATTACAAAAATTTGCTGAAGTTCAAGAGTATTGTCGTTTGTTAAGTTTTTTTATTTATTTACTTTTTAACAATTGAAGAAACAAACTGTATGTCCCAGGCTTACAAAACATTTATTTGAAAAATGTACATATAGTAAATGTCCCAGTAATCGTGATTATCCCAATAATCTTAAAACTTGGTTATAATTTGAATATATTGTAAAAAAATATGTTAAAAGTGATATTTAATGATGAAACTCATTTATTTTTAGCATTTTATATTATCACATGGAATTTTAATGAACTCAAATCAGATAAAAAACAAGAAGATTATTGTAACGACTACTGGGACGTTAGCGTCATCTTATATAGAATAATGAGAAAAATTTCATTTTTAATCTTTGAAATGGACTATTGTGTAAGATCTTTGTTCTTGAGCATATACCCAATTTTGTTGTTGAAACATTCTGAATGCAACCTACAAATATTATAAAAATATGTAATAAATTTAAAGCAAAGTTACGAGTACAACTATCGGATAAAACAACTTAAAGAATAGCTTTCCAATTAGTCATATATCTCACGAGTAATATAAATTATGTTTAAAAGCTATTTGCACGCTAGATCGATATTCGAACCTAGACTTTGCGTTTGCGAATTGAATGCAGCACGCTTTCGAATTCCAAGTACGTTTGTAGAAAACATGCTGCAATCATGTTCTGTGTTCGAATTCGTCTAAACGGCGTTTTTTCAATGCTTCATTAATATTGCATGATACCGCTCCGTCAATGTCGACTGAAATGCATTTTCTCTTTTATCTTGTAACTCCTGTAAACTATTTTGGGGACAGAGAGTGCTGGCAAGCTTTCGGCTCGCATGCTCTGATTTATGTATGGCATAAATCAACCGCGGTTCAGGCGAAACAATGCATATTTTTGTATGCGAGTAACGTGCTTAACTCGCGACCTAAAAATAAATTAGCGGAACGATGCCTGAACAATCCTTTGCAACACGATCTCGAATTCCGTTGAAAATTGCCTTAAGTACACCATTCATGTGTTCATTGACAACGAGAAACGAAATAAATTCTTCTGCTCAACATATCCTCTCACACATTACATACACTTTAAAACAATTTGTACATAAAAACACGAGGATATAACAGATATATCAACCTTTCATTGAACATTTTTTCACGTGTCTAAATCAACCTTTGCTTCGATGTTTTTCATTTTCCTGACACGAAATATCTTAATAAATTTCCATCCCAAGTTACATGAGTGATATATTTGGGAGTTATTGCGCAACGGGACATTCAATTCTGGAACTTTAGTTACAGATAAAAGTGATACGATCTGACTTTGAGTAAGTGCTTCCACTAGTCGACAATTGAAATATAATTGCTACTTTCCACAAAAAATTTGATACAAAAAGAATAATAAATATAGCAAAAAAAATTATATGATCAAAATAGATTTCATTGTCTCAGGAAGCAGTACGTGTTGTCACTCTATAAGTCTATATAGTCTTTACTCTATAGTCTATTCTATACGTTCTACCCCTCCTGCTACCCCAGCTCACTTCATCGATTAGAGACGAACTTTACTTCAAGACACTGCACGACTAGTAAAAGTTTAATAATATTCATGCACCTTATTTCTATTTATATGAATGTGCGACCAATACGGCGAAAGGCTTCGCTAGCATAAATTGATGAAACGTTCGTCATGTACAATTTGCCCATAAAAAGTTAATGTTCAAATTATATGCTTCCAACCATAGTTTTACTGGCTATTATAAGATTGAAAAAATTATTATTCCTGATGATAAATTATCAGAATCGGCAAGTTGACATCTGAACTGCAAATCGTAATATGAATTACGACGAAACGTCTGATAAAATAAAGAATTGAATGATTGATTATTGTGCTTTTAAATATCTTTTCCGGTTCAAGCGAGAGGTCAATTCATCTTAATCTTGAAGAGACCAAACGTTGTTGATCATCATATTCTTCTTGTTTACTTTTAACTGCCACTGATAGACATTTGACACATGTTATAACTTTGATCTGCAAATAGATTTAGATACAAGAGTACCTATTGAATTGTAAAATATTTTACGAATAAAGTATGTAAAATACGTTATAGCAGCTCTGAAAATTAAATTGACATATGAGTTTTCTAAAACTCTAAAAATAAGCAATTTTTTAAGCTTACTTTCGCGCCGCGAAACCTCAGGATATTGATCCATCTATTTTAAACCTAAAATGAATCTTTTCCGTGCTAGGCCGCTTTCTATTTCTGAATTATTTTTGATGACACACCCTACTAAAGAATCTAAATCGATAACACATATCGTAAAATAGGTTTGCTCCTCAATATTTCGAAACAATGTGTTTACTTAGATTGTCAACACTATGCGTTGGTGTCGATCGTAACTCCCTGTTGCAATCTGGTGAAGCATTAAAACCAACGTCGACAACGTATACCATCAGTAAACGGTGATTAGTTGCATCAGAAAATGAATTGCCGTCCCGCGAGAATCAGTTAAACGAAATATCGTTGAACTAAACGTTCGTATTACCTCGATTCGTTATTATACTGCCAACGCGATTACGCCCGCGCGTAGAAAATATAATTAGCAGTAAATTTTCGTGACCTCGTATTTTAGCTGCGTTAACTCCACTATAGATAACACGACCAGTTTCTCGTAACTCTTTTTGATATCCGCACAAAAGAATCTAAATTATTGCAAACAAATATAAAACGCGAGTTATTGAGATCACTTGAATATTTTATTCACGGAAAATAATAGCTAGAAAATGTAAAATAGTCTCCATAACTATAGGCTTTTCAGAGGATATTAAAGTTAGAGAAGAAAACTTTGAGAAAGGAAACTGATTTTGCAGGACAAGATTTCGTTTTACGTAAACGTCGATAAATTAAGTAAATTGACTTCATCGGCATAATGGGTCTCGAAAGTTTCTTGGGGCACTTTGCTAGTTCTCCTTTCTACTCAGATAAATCACCATTATCACCTTAATCAGTCTCTGATTGAACAAATGTAGGAGCTAAATCAATCTCCTTCAGATAATTAATTGATCTGTTGTATCATTTTCTCAACTAGTTTCGTGCTATACATTTTTAAGCAATCCAGGGAGAAATTTACTACTGGCACGGAATAACGTCAGACAATTTAGGGCCTGGAAAAGCACTAATTTTAAATTCGTTTAATACTGGCATTTGCAGTTAGCGTTTTTAGCAATTTCAATTGCGTGTTTAATAAAAACCATATCCACCATGAAAATCATATTAATATAAAAAATGCAGTTATGGTAATTTGGATACTACCCAAAAACGTAACTATATCTGCATACAAAGATAATTTTCTCAGAATCTGTATATAAGACTAAAAAAATTATTAAGTCAACTTCTGATTTTTATGCCTTAAATTCTTGGTAAAGAAGGACTTTGTCGGTAAGGAAGAATATTTTATTGTCTTTCTCCAGGTATTTCAGTTTTTCCTTTCACATATATGACAAGTTATTTAAAACTTTTATTTCTCACTTTCAAATTACAAGCTTCATTATAATAGAGTAAAATATTGCCATGAATCGTGATATTCATTAACCAACCACTCAGAATACTAGTTTGTATTTTTATATATTGCTTTTCGCCGATTATATATGATTGGAAGAGACACATACTGATTATAAAATAAATGATCTCCTTGCAGCTTATCAGGGAATTGCGTATAGTCTTGCAAAGAGTAATAATAACTACCCTTAATTATAACCTTCTTGTTTTCGATGATCTGCATAATTTGTAATCAGTGATCATCATTCCCAGAACAGCACCACTTCATGAGATTCGAATCAAAGATACCGAAAAGGCTTGAAGAAGAGTGACGTTTGTCAACGGGGTATAATGTACGCTCGCGTTTATTCCGTCTCGAGATTTTATCGCTCATACTTCATGCACGCATCGTAAACCTCGCTCCATTTCAAAGGCTCTGTCGGTTGGTTTAATGGCCTCGTAGAACACGTCGATGGGTCGCAAGTTTCGCAAGCAATTTCGCAAGAAGCTCTCTCTCGCCACGACCGGGCAAATATTGTTCCTCCGATCAGTTTATCGATCGAGTCGCTGCGTCAGGGTGCGATAGCGTGTGGTTGACAGAAGGAAAATGCGATCAGTCACTCCCGATAATCTGCACCGCACTTTCAGAAAGTCAGAATAAATATTTGCGATGTGGGTAATTGGATCTTCATTCCAGAGATTCGCAAACTCATTTAAGACTTCTTGTATAAGTCAATACTTACTGTGGGAAAGGGAAATTAGAGAAAACCACTCCCAAATACTTTACCGACGATAATATATCAATCCTAACCAAACATCTCTTTTCTGATTTCAGCTGGATGCCAAAAAGAGTCCGCTCGCCCTCCTTGCTCAGACCTGCAGCCAAATAGGAGCCGATCCACCGTCCAGCAAGTCTCTCCTTGCCCCGCTCGACAAGTCCAACAAATCGTCCAAATCATCTGACCACTCTCGAGAAAAGTCATCACCAGCGACTGCACCCACAGCAGCCGAGACTCTGAAATCCAGTTTCAAGCCTTACGAATCCTGCTTAGGTCGGGAGAAAGCCTCCAGCCCAGAGGAGCAGAGAGCAGCCTCGAGCCATTCTGTATCTGGAAGAGCCAGGACCCCAGCGAATGGTAACAAACGATGCTCCAGCAACCAAAGCGCATCTTCAGCCAGGGCGGTGACGCCTCAAGGTCGCAGAACCGCAACGCCCAACGGTGACGCGAGGAATTCTCCCTCATCGAGGACAGCGACCTCAGCAGCTTCGATCATAACTTCAGAATCCTCGATGATGCAAACATCTGCCGGTAGCCCTTCTTTGCAATCCAAACCCTCATATAGTCCTGCTGGTGTCCTCGCAATGACGGATCCTTCAATCAAGGACATGCCTTTGGGTACCTTTAAGCCAGGATCAACAATGCCAATATCAACCTCAGCTTACCTAGGATATCACTCTCAGTTACCTGGCATCGACGTGATGGCTAATTCTCTCATGAACCAGCATCATCAGGCTCTGAAGAACAGCCTAGCAGCGAATCCCTACCTTAGCTACGCTAGGATGAAGACCTCTTCGGGTGCTGACACTTTGGTACCAGTCTGTCGAGATCCATACTGCACAGGTTGTCAATTCAACTCTCATTTCTTGGCCAACTCAAGCGCAAACGGCAAGATACCTACATCCACGGCAAGTTCCTGTCCGGCTGGTTGCACCCAGTGTGACCACAAACCCAGCGCTTCTCCTTATGGACCGCTGGGCCACACCCCAGTAGCTGCAGCCTACGCTCACGCGCAGTTGGCAGCATTGGCTGCGGCTTCTCAGCTACCTTACGTTTGCAACTGGATAGCTGGAGACACTGCATACTGTGGAAAGAGATTTTCCACTTCTGATGAGCTTCTACAGCATCTGAGGAGTCACACTAATGTGTCTGCAGGTGACGCTGCTGCAGCTCTCTCGCTTCTATCGCCGCCAGGAATGCCTCCAACTCATCCTCTCTTGTCGAGGTCCTATCCGACACCACCGTTGAGTCCACTGGCTACAGCGCGTTATCATCCTTATGGAAAGCCTTCTCACTTTTTGCCGTCGTTGTCAAATCTACCTATGCCGCCACATCCTCATCCAGCTTCAGGACTGCCACCCTATTTTTCACCATATTCCCTTTATGGTGGACCACGCCTTGGGGCTGCTTCTGGAATGCACCCTTAAGTTGGAATGTAAACCGCAGGCTGGAACAGCTTGCATTCAAGAGTTTTTTAACTGTGATTTCTGAGTGTGAACACTTCTTTTGCTCTTCTTATCGAACGATGAGTTGGAGAATGCCTGGGAGTGAAAGGAAACGAGCGTGCCTGATGCTAGATCCAATCAATGTTCCGTCGGACTTGAAGCTCGAGCGAAAGATAGTCGAAGGATCATTCGGACAAGTGATAATAAGTGCGACTTGATATTCGTTGCGATTAGTAATTATTGTGATGTTTGCCGAGTTCATTTCATTTACACTATATAAAACTGAATTAATGTCTCCTGCTGATAATCATCATTAGTGGAGTCATTGGATTAAGCAGAGTTTTATTATTCTTCATCTATGTTTGATTAGCTGTCGCTGTTTTAATGAGTCTTTGTTTTTTGCAGTAATTTTTCATGATAATTTCGTAATCATATTGTTGATACACTTCTGCGATAGCGTGGCAGTGACAGTAACTGTTCTTTATCTGACAATTGATGGCTCTCGTGCGCTCCAGTGGCCTCGCTTTTGATTAGCGAGCAACTAGCCTAAGACTAAGTTCATTGTTCAGAACACTGCAATCTCAATTCAACCTAATTCTCAAGTTTCTCTTATATTGTAAACTTCACTTTATCGAGCAGCGTTTTTGTATTCAATAGTTTCTCTGTGAGAATGAAGATTGCATATATTTGCATGTCAATCACATCATCGTCAGAATAGCACAAAAATGTTCTTTAAAAAGTTTAAGTATTCTCCTTTAATTGACAATGGAGAAAACTAAACGAGTTCTTCAAGTGAGATTTTTTACGAGTATTTAAACATATTCAGCCTTTTTCTTGTACTTCTTATTCCACCGCCGAGTTTATAAATGTCCATCGTAAATCAATGTTTACTGATGATGCTGCTTCTGGCCATAAAGAATACTTGAATAGACATAATTGCTTTAAAATTGTCGACGCCTACGTGAACATCTGTAATTTTGTGCTGATCCTCGATGCGTTCGTATTTTTCTTGTTCACCGAATGATTGCTGCGAATAAATTTCGATTTATGTCGACCAGGCTCCATAAATCGGAGTAATCATTTACGATTGATCTGATGTAATCAGTCCATGTCCATTCTATTTATGATTTACGTGTTCATATCCAAGCTCTATTGTAATTAATGTAAATTTGTTGATAAACGTATGTCCGGCGTAACGAGGCAAAGTGCTAACGATATATCTGATCGTCTATTTTTGCGTAACCAAAGTTTTAGTATCGAAATCGTTAGACTCCTAGCGAGATGATGAAATGACGTGTGTATATGACGTTCGACATTAAATATGCAGAGTAAAGTTGAGAAAAAAACTATATATTAGGAAGAAAAATAGCGTCGATTAGGAACGCGAAAGTGAACTCAGAGAACGGAGTGACAACTACTAGGACTTCGGCTATATAAATATCGACTGTACATAGATCTATCGACATAGTAATTATTATTATTATTTTTATTTTTAATGTTATTCTCTTGGGCGTTGTAAATGCCGATGTCATATGCTCACAAAGCTCCGTTTTTTAACGTTCCTGAAAATATTTGATATCTACAGTTTTCACATGTGATTCGTAATTAATGCAAAAACTTCAATTTTCAATAGGATCCACGTTTCATTCACAGAATTTTCGTTGTTTTATTATTGTTATTACGTTATAATGGAACTTATTTGAGTCTCTCTGAAACTGAAATACAACAAATCGTTTCTTACTCGAATTCATGGTGTTATAATTCAAAATTAAACAAAACCCTAACCCTCTTGCGTCTATTTCTTTACAATATCATAGTTGCTTTGCAAATTTTAAACACTAATTTTTTTAAATATATATGATATATAGTTTATACTTAAAAATGTTTAATCAAATTTACCTTGAAGATTTAAATATATAAGTAAAATTAAAATTAAATTATTTCAAGAACAGGAGTTATACATTGCATATGAATTTGGATTTAAAGGTAAGTTATATTACTGTATAATGTCTAATTATATATTTAATAATCTTTCCGTGTCGTCAAAAATTGTGCAAATTAAGAATTAAATATATATGTGAGTCTGAATTATTAAGTAATTGAGTTTTAAATATACAAATTTACAAGAATTTGAAATTCATTGTATTAATATTTTAAATATATCCAGAAATACGAAAAGATTCTTATAGCTGACCGAAGATGTATATTATATAAAAAGCAGAAGTTGAGCTATTTTGATTTCAAAACTCATTCTGTCGCGATATAAAATCAAACGTTTTCCAGTGGAAATGTTCGAGATACACATATACATGACGCCCAGTTAAAATGCGTCAATAGTTAAAAGCTGTATTTATTTCTCTCACGAATCGTGTTTATTTTATTCAATTTTAGCAAAAAAGTTTTAAATAACAGTGTTTTAAACTTTACAGGTTAATTTATTTATTTCGGCGAAAACAAATTACAGGTACCGTCACTTACGGAATACAAATGGATAATAAATGTATTCAAGATTCAAATTATCGTGAGCTTATAATCGTCAATCGTGGTAGATTTAAATTTAATGAAACCAACAATAGTTTTGAAAAACACAATCAAGGTGGCCGCTTGACTGGCAAACCGATAAATGGTCGGGCACTTTTTGAGACCGGGATATGATAGTGAATTTTATAAATTGTTAGAAGAAAAATGTATTCAATCACTTGAAATATCACTTTCATATCACATGACATAATGGAGTTTACAATCAGTTGGATTTCACCTCTTTTTTTTTGTTAAGTTCATTTGTTAACTTAGATGAAGACTTGAACAATTCTAAGCGCTTGAAAATAAAAATTTGTGATAAAAACATTTTTGTTTCATCAACTGTAAATATAAATAAATTAATGTTTCTTTTTTTAATTGAACTGTAGTTCCAGTTTTAATAACTGAACAATAATTCATTTTACAATATTATTTTGAACCTGTTAAAAATTAAACAATTTACAAATTTTGAAGTTCAAAATGGTATATAATAGTCAACATTTCAACCAAAGAGATGATTTTTCAACTAAAAATATGAATCTTCAACCAAAAAATACAGTTTTTAAAAAGTAATTCAACTTTCAACCAAGTAGTTGAGTTTTTAACGAAAAAATATAAATTCTCCATGAAAAATGGGATAGCTGATATTTCTACCAAACAATATTTTTATTTTAAATAAGAAAACAGTTGAAATCCTCCAAAAAAGACGAATTTTCAACAAAATAGTTGAATTCACAACCACAAAAGATTTATTTTTAACGAAACAGTTGCATTTCTAACCAAAAAAATTGGGTTTCTACCAAAACCGATGAATTTATCACCAAATGGTTTCATTTTCAACAAATAAGATGAATTCTTAAACAACAATGGTAACAGCTGATATTTTAACCGAAAAATATGTTTATTGTAAATAAAACCCCGCTGAATTCTTCCAAAACGAGTAATTTTTAACAAAATAGTTTAATCATCAGCCTAAACAAAACAGTTGCATTTTCAACTAAAAAAAATAAATTTAAAAAGATGGAATAGTTACATTTTTAGTTGAAAAAATGTATTTTCAACAACAACAAAAAATGAATTTTCAATACAATTAATAGTCGAATTTTCAATCAGAGATATCATTTTTAAATTTCAACAAAACAAATGAAAAATATCAGTTTTTTACCTACTATATATAAACTATAAATAACTTTTTCACCTGGAAAATGATGAATCAACTAAATAGTTGAATCTTCAGTTAAAACACATTAATTTTCAACCTAACAGTTGCGTTTTTATCCAAAAAAGATTAGGTTTCCACCAAAAGAGATGAATTCGCAGGGACCCTGAAAAATCCTGAAAAATACCATTCACGTCACTAGAATTCCCGTAAAAGAACATATTCGAAATATAATATTCCTGAAATTAGAATATGCCGACTATTTTAAATTCCCGATTCTGAACAATTAAGAATTTTAAAAATAATAATAGAATAAAATACTTTTATTTGATGAACATATTTTTTATTTCGTTTATTATTTATTATTAAATTTTTTTTCATTTACTTGGATTCGGGAATTTCATCATTCTGCAATTTGCTTGTATCGGCCGTTTTATAACGTTGGATATCTTATAATGTCGGCAATTTTATTTTTCGGGATTTTTCGGGCGTTCCGCTTTTTTATGTATAAATAACAATTGATCAATTATTAATTTGAAACGTCGTAACATTTAAAAAACAATATAACTTCTAATTAAAAAAAAGTCAAGTTAACAAATGTAGTCATTTATCTTTTCTAACTTATAATTGCAAAAAATGATATAATTTTGAACATTTACAAATTTATTGATTGATTCTCCAATTGAGACCATTTTTCATTATATAGCGTGGATGTATATTTTATAACTCGAAACTGTTCGATTTATAAAAGTTTAAATTTTTTAATTTTGCTGCTTAACGGCATTTCATTTAAAATTGTTCTCTTGAAAAGTGTTAAAAGCTTCGATTTTACACATACGTGTAAATCACTGAGCGTTTGAACTAACAATGTCTCAAATAACATTTTTTAAAGCTTTGGTTACGTTAAATGAAAACCTTTTCTGCTCTAAGAGAGTGCGAATTATTTTATTTTAATGATAGTGAAAAATTCTTGCGAACCGGGAAAACCCCGTGAAATGACCGGGTTTTTTTTCTTCGATTAAAATGGCCATCATAACAATTATTGCCACGCCGCGCCGCCACAGTCATTGATCGCATTTTTGACCTCTGAAATGTGGGGAAATATAGTCACTGACCAAATCAACATATAGGTTTCTGATTTTGAAAAATTTTTTTTGAGTGTAGAGGTTTTGTTTTTGAAGATTTTTTAAAAATTTACTAAACAGAGACATTAAGCCCTAGATTTTGATTTTGTTCTTTAAAGTTCGATTTTTTGTCAAGTCTGCAAAAATTGTACAGTAATGTCTTTCGTCTTTCGTAAGTCTTACAAAAATAATAATTTTCTACAAAAGGACACTCTTAACCTTAACATTATTTTGCTCAAATTCCTTTATCTACACATCGTCGTGCACATTCAGTCCAGAAAAATATTTTCATCTTGAAAAAAAAAATTAGGAAATATTTCTTTGGAATTAATCAATTATTTAATGAACTGACCTAATATATTCCTTGGTGCGAAGAAGTAGAATCAAACAAATATATTTCTTTAGCTCAACATTTTTTCAGGATGTAAAAATTACAGATAATATTAAACCAGTTAGCTTCATTTAGTTTCATGAATGGGAGTGTAGGCCGTATTGCGAATTGTAAGTTTGTAAAATTTGAACTAAAAGAAAGCAGAACCAAAACATTTATTCATGTGTGAAATAGTGCTGGAAAAAGACGTGCTACTTTTTAAAATATTTTAAAACAAATTATTCAAATGCCGAGAAATATGTTACACTTTGTATAAAAAGTTAAAAATTAAACAAAAATCAAAATAAGATAGAACGACGAGTTATTGCCAAGGCCCCATTGATGCCCAACGGGCAGATTTGTATAAGAAAAGAAATAAAGCATAAAAAATGTGTTGAAACCAAAATAAGCTTTAAAATTCATAACGTATATTTTAAACTTTCAGCAGTTTCAAGTATTTTAGAGAAGAAAATATAATAAATTTTACGATTTATTTAAACATTTAACCCTCAAACGGTACACTAGTGCGGATTCGGACCGGAAATGTTTTTATTTTGTTGGCAATTACGCAGGCACAGCTGCAGCGGCTTATCCCCACTACATTAAATATGCGTAACATATGCTAGATGTTTATTATATGTTCAATATATTAAATATTTAATATTAACATTGCAAAAAAACCAATTCGCACCAGTGTACCTTTTACGTATGCTGGGCTGCAGTGTACCGTTTGCGGGTTAATGAGCATGGCGATTACTCCTTATTAACAACTTCGTCATCGACTCAGTGATCGTCAACAAGAGTAACCAATAAGAGACTTGCATTTCTTATAGTTATTAATTAGGACACCCAGGATTTGATATCACAGCACTCTTAACATATACGTTAACTATGGAAATATTTAAAAAAATATATATATTTGAGAAGACGTTCAAAAAAATAATTATTTATAAAAGCCTAAGATTTTCTTATATTTTTAATTGGCGAATTAAATGCAAAATGTATAGTCCATGCTATGTGAATGTCGATAACTGGCGAAGATTGAGCTGGCAATCACTCGATAAGCTTAAATGGTAGACTGGCGACTACTAGGTTTTTGCACTATTATTTATAATGTTTAATTATTAAAAAGTAAGTAAACATTTGGCTAAGTTTGTAGTTGTGTATTAATCTTGAAATAAGATAGCGTGTAAAAATATTAATTTTTTTAAATGTTAATGATTTTCTACATCTTATAAGCTACCTGTCTTCGACTGCACTAAGCTTTCGAAGACTGAGCTGTTCACCTTCATGATAGATACAGTATTCGAAAAATTTAATTTATTTGCGCATACACACATTTTTCTATCAAAGAAATTTTCCTTTATTCAAATGTATTGAGTGCAATATAAAAATAAGATTTGAAAATTACAAAATTAATTAAATTGTTCTCATAATATCGGAACCGTAAATAATTTTCCAACCTACTCATGGGCGAAATAATAACAGGAAATATTGATCAAGGCTGAAGACTGTCTGGTCGACTAAACAGGGACCAAAGTCAAAGGTGAATCAAGATGAAAATTGACCTAAACGACAGAAAGTCAATTCGGCATGGCTGTCAAAGATTTCTCGGGCAGGATGTGAAACGTGTGTTGACGCTGTTTTATAAAAAACCGTAAAGAAGAGGGTCGAGGCGAATGACGGGTCATAATTTTATAGTTGAATAAAACAACGACTCGACCGACGTCGCTTTTGCCGCCGCCAACGACGACGTCCACAAAAAGCGGAAGCAGATGCATGAGAAGTTGAACAGGCAAAGAGAAGGAGGTTGAGGAGTAGGAGATGAAAGAATATGAGAAGGAGAAGAAAAAAAAGAAGAAGATTGTGCGGGGTTGAGTGATTTATGGACAGCCGCTGCGACTCCATCCACTTGACCTATTCGCCTCGTTTAGAAAGGGTATTCATGAGTGCCCAACCTCGACTTCGCCGCGTCCGAAGTCGCGGACCTCTTTGCCCTATTACTGTTTACTGCACCACAATAAGCCATTTCACATTCTGAATCGCTGTTCGCGATCATGTTGCATAAATAATGTAAATCCCCGGACAACTTTCAAGAATCACAATCACCAGTTAGCAGGGCCGATATATATGCAAAATCTTATCTTAATTCTAATCATTTTCGAAATTCTAATCACAGTAAACACACGTCTTCAAATTTGGTGAAAAGTAACAAACACTTTTTTTCCTCGGTTTCGATAACATTTGTCACGCACCACAGTGGGCTGAATCGGGAATTTACTATTCAAAATCACCTACAGCCTACGATTCTAAAGCAATTTTCAATTTTTTTGGTGAGAAGTGATCAGCGATAGTTGCACAAGAGCATCTATGGATTAGATTTTTTAATTTTGGTCATTTTCTATTTTTTATATAAATAAACAACAAGCGAAAATGAGACATTTTTTAATTGTTATTTTTTATCTTCAAATCAATAACTTAGTTAATCCCTTTCTCGACGAAAATGAATGACGAAGTACCCACAGAATATAAATAATTTACAGGATATCGAATCTAATTGTTATAAACAAATTATATTAACAAAATGTCAACATATTGGAAATTTTGCTTGCAAAGTATATTTGTAAGTTGAAATTGCTTGATGTTATCAACAGGATCACGTTTGATCATGGAAATGCGTTGTATGGTATAATTTGTTTATTTTATAAACAAATTATGTAAACAAATGCATAGTTTAGGCGTTTATTAGCCTTAAAATTACAAAAGTGGTGATGCTTAGTGACCAAGAATTGTCAATCGATATTATTTGTTTATATTATAAACAAATTTTATAAACAAATGCATAGTTTGACCATTTATAGATAGAAAGTAATTCTTTTTCTTTCTAATCGTCTTCAAATTACATAAGTGGTGATGTTTAATGACGAAGAATTGTCAATCGATATTATTCGCTTATCTTATAAACAAATTGGGTAAACAAATGCATATTTTGACCATTTATAGATAGAAAGTGATCGTTTTTTTTTTCTCATCGTCTTCAAATGACGTAGGTAGTGATGTTTCGTGAAGAAGAATTGTCATTTAATATTATTTGTTTATTTTATGAACAAATGCAGTTTGGCTATTTGTAGATAGAAGGTAATTTTTTTTTATTATTTTGTTCAAATGGTATCACTCGAAATGTTTTTTGATGTTCTAAAAGAATTAGCTTCCAAGT
>CAKNWT010079541.1:0-17199 GCA_932066315.1 Andricus coriarius | reverse complement strand
GTTTATAATAATGAGTGTAGAAGTCTTAAAGAAAATAATGCAAAGAATGGGACATTGGATCGTATTTAATGTCAGTTTTTAAGCTTTAAGCCTCTTACTCAGTTCCGAGACTCTTAAGCCGCACAAAGAGAAGCTTTTTCCTTTCGGTAAAGGATCCGTCTAGGGGGTGCTATGCGGTGCCTCCGATAATTGAATCAAACGATTTATTTTCCCGATTAAAAAATCTAGAGCTGCTAAGAGGTATCCGATTACAAAGCAGCTTTTTCCCATTGGCTCCTCCTCTGCGCTCCTTGCTAAGAGTCAAGAGATTCCTGGAGGGTGAACGAGGGCGAAATTCGATCTTGAGTACATTTGGCTTGATCGGAATTGACAGAACACATTCAATATGTTTGTACGATTTAAGTTTAAAATCTTTAAACTCTTTCTATTAATATGGGAGACTGTACTATTTTTTGAAAATATCTATATACATATAATTACTTATGTCTCTTGATCCTTATAATAATAATTTGCAATTCTAATAATTCCGAGCGCCTGAATAATCTCCAACTTTTACTTTTTCTAATGCTCATTTTACTCAAATTAATTTGGCCGAATAATGATTTTTCTCATTTTCTATTTTTCCGAATTACCGTTTTCGATTAATTTTTATTATTCCGAATCAACATTTGACTTGATTTTTATTGTTCCGAATTAGAATGATTCATAATTATTATTTTTATGCAATTAACATTTACCCGTATTTCAATAATTTGAATTATCAAAAGAGCAACATTTTTATTTTTCCGTATAGCCATTCGTAATGATTTTAGTTTGTCCGAATTATAATTTGACATGCTTTTAATTCATCAAAATTCACATTCGATATTTTTTTGTTTTGTTTGAATAGCCATATAACGTGGAATTTATTTAGATTAATCGACAGTTTTCATAAGCCTCTTTCTACCGAATCGATAAATCATTCAAAAAATGAGAATCAAGCATAGTGAACAGTGGGACAGAAGCACTGAAAAACTAGCCAAAAGTAAAAAAATAATCGAATTTATATAAAACTCATTATACAGGGTTTTTGCGGATCACAGATTCCAAATTTTGGGTCAGGAAGTTAAGATTTAAAATGGGCGATCCAATATTGTGACCAAAAATGAAAACTCATCCGCTTTATATGAAGCTCATTTTCCAATGGGCTTTCGAGTCACAGATTACAAAATTTCGGTCAAAAATGTAATATTCAAAATGGTCGATTCATTATGACCACTGAAAGCCACAAACAATCATTCGATCTGTACACGGGAATAAAAGTATATTTCGATTTGAGAGGCAAAATGGGCGCTTTGCTAACTGCGAGTGTGAAGGCCCAACATGAACTCGAAGGCGTGGCGAGGCCGAGCAAACGGGTGAGTGTTGTGCTTCCACACGCTCAGTGAGCACCCGCTCATGAGGCCTCGTGTATCAAATTATATTTTTCTTTACAAATTACAATGCAAAACCTGTGATTGCCTATCGTTTGTAGACATCGAATATAACCTAATTGACCCAATACGATTGAAGTAACAACTAAGAACTGCTACAATGATAAATGACTAATCCAACCTCAACCATCACGATTTTCACATAGTGAGCAAAATGTTTTGGTTACCATGGAGAGCGTTTTGCTCACCGATGCTGAGGATATTTTTCATCGCCTTTGCGTACGATGCAGAATCGGCAATTGTGGATGTCTGTAAAACGGTGTTGAAACGAGGGTTTTGCATATATGTGTAAAAAAATGGTATAAGCTGCCTGTCGATAGTAGTACATATATTACTTCACTCATTGACAAAACATAACTGAAATAAGGAATCGTAGTTTTATTTAAGACAACTTCACACCTTATGGCAAGAATATTCCGTTTTCTTATGAAAACTGTGTGTCTATAAATTGAGAAACCATTGATGTCAAACTTCAATCAATTACGGTAAATAAATTTACAAAGCTATCTTAGTAGTGCAGCGATTCAGATTACACGAAAAGAAACAGTTTTTATAAAACATTAATTTTTCACATCTTCAGAATGTAAACTTTCCAAATTCGTTGTCAACGAGATTTTTCTGCTTCCATGATGCCTTCACATTAGAGGGCGAAAACATTGAAATTAAAAATGCCCAATCCAATATGATATCCAAATTTCATAAGAAATTATTCGATTTGTATAAATCTGATCTTTTAGTAGGTTTTTAAGTCACAGATTAAAATTTGGGAGACAGAAAAATTAAAATTAAAAATGGCCATTTGAATATAGTAACAAACATTTATACAGAGTTATCCGATTTGTAGGAAAATTATTTTTTATGGTATTTTCGAGTCACGGATTACAAGTTTGGGATCACAAAGTTCAAATTCAAAATTGTAAACCTGCGACTAAATAAAAACCCTGGATAATGAGTTTTATGCTAATCGGATAATTTTTTATAAGTTTCGGTTACCATATTGAATCTGCCAATTTGAATTTGAGCTTCTTGACTCCAAATTTGTAATATATGACTCAAAAAACGCATGAGAAATGAGTGTGATACAAGTTGAATGATTTTAGAAATGGGAACATGCAGGTTGTACTGAACATCTTATAATAGAAATCGCTGCTTTCCTTTTTTAGATTAGAGTTGGAGACCTGGAGAGCCCAGCTCAGCAGTAGATGTTATTTCAGTTTCCTGAAAAATGTGAGATTACAATTCATATTCTCACAACAAAATTTAAATAAAAATTTTTTCCCTTTTTTTCTTTGAATACATGTTAGTAAATACTGAAAAAAAAGAAAAACTTATATATTCAAAAATTGTTAAAAAGATTTAAAATTAAATCAAGATTTCTTAAGGACTAATTAATAGATCAATACAAACCCTTATTATCAGCAACTCCAATGTGTCTAGATACTGAAAAAATACTGGATTTATTATTTTGAATGGTCGATTTTCGGCTAGTTCTTTCCGGCTTCTGTCCCACTGAACATGGTCAGTTAGACAAATAAATATATGAACAGTGTTAATTCGAAATGATACACATTACGGCCATTTTTATAATTAAAACTAATTCAAGAAAATAAAAATTAAGTCAAACAAGAATTGCGAAATGTGGATAAGCCTCTCATAATGCAGTTCGTTCTATTTTCCAAACACAATACTATAAAATTCAATTTCCTATTTAATGCGCAATTGTCATGTAAATGTCCCCACTTCACAAAGTGTGGAAAAAGTTCTGAAAAGAAATTTGAGTGAGAAATCGCAGGTGTCATTCTGAATGACTCTCACTTTGTAACCTAGAACAGCTTTTAATTTTAAAACACGAACTTAAAATCCCTTCTTGGAGTCGCTTGTCGCCAGGAAAATTTGTCACGGCAGTATACATGGTACAATGAGGTAAGGGAGGAGTGAAAAAAAAATATTTTTCTTCCATAGGAGAATCACGTAACGTCACGGTACCGAGGGCTGTCGGGTTTCCCGCACCGCGGCGAACCTTTCAAATTGGTCCCAAACGCGATAAACTACCTAGTACCCTACGTGCGGCGCAATAGGGAATTGAATTTAAATGCGCCCGCCAGTTCTTTTCGCAGTAGAGAGCGAGACAACCCTCCGAAGTCTTCCACTGACAAACGGATAGCAGATTGATTTTGTTGGCCCCGAACCCGCACTCGAGAGTAAGATGGTTGGCCAATGTTGGATGCAAAGTTCGGGGGAAGAGTTCGATCTCATCTCGAGTTATTAATAATATCTGGAGGTTAGTATTTCCGTCGGAGAGGAAATAGGAGGCTCCGTTGCCGCACTCACGGATTTTGCTCCTCTCTCTTCAACTCCCGTTGCCTCTCGCCCTATCTCACTCTCTCTTCACTTCTGTATCACACGAATGGCGACGGGCATGGCTGGGGCACAGATGGAAGTACCCGATTTATATGCAAATTCCATATTTGTCGCGCCGGGCGCGAGGAGGATCTTTCCTTCGTTCGTTTGACGAAAGAAGACTACTCGTAGACGTTTCTTAAACGGGCCTTCCACTAACGAGAACCAACCATTTGCGACTACCGTCGTCGCTAAATTTGGGTTTTCCAATTTCGAGATTATCTCATTTTCCCATTTCCTATCCTGCATCTCAATATTTCTCAATTCGGTTACTTTGTTCTTCTCAGAACAGAAATCAGTCTTGCAAATCATTCAGCAGATGAGAATCAACAAAATGATCAAAATACTTCAGACGGGTGGTCTGTTCAATTTTTTGTTGAAATTGTTACATGGACTTTCAGAAATACTTTTTGCTCGATTATGGTCTATATACTCTATAGTACATCTGTACATGGGGGAAAAGCCTTTCTGATAACGTTAGTAGTGGCGCCTAATGGGAAAGGAGAAAGTTCAGCGATCGAAATTTCGTTAGATGACACGTTTGTGTTGAAGAAGGGGGGATAATGGTGGGTAGGAGTAGGGTAGCCACGAGCCTCGTTTTTCGTACGACATTGTCAATTATCGAACCTTCTTTTCTCTACCCTCGTTGGCCGTGCGATATCGTTAATAAACCGGGGCTCCCAAAGTTCCCTGTCTCGTCTAATCACCCCATGGTTCTATCCTCATCTTCTTGGTCTTCTTGCTCTCGCCGTCTCTGGCAGCATCTTTCTCTCCTTACCAGGGTACTCCTGCAGAGCGACACCTGCATATTTGATGCGAAATGTAAACAGCCAACCGCCACTGAATAAATACTCCTGCTTCATGTATTATTAATCGTCGCACGGAAGATTAAAAATCAGAATTACCCTGAAACGCTGAAACGAGGTTGACGCCATGAAAAAATTATTCTGTGCGGAGATTCAAAACTTGAATCTTGGTATCCAGTAATATTTTTATCCAAAATTGTATATTTCTTGAAGATGTTAGTTTCATCAAAAGTTTTGTGGATCATAAACTACCCAACAGGGAATACACTGAAATACAAGGACACAAGTTTTTTTGTAGATAACAAAGTAACCTAATTCTATCAACTATACGACAATAGGAATCGAAGAAGTTTTTCATATTTTAATTATGAATAATAATTCAAGTTTGAAAATAAAAGTCTGTGGTATCATTTCACGTGTAATACATACATCCGAAGTTTGATGATTAAAAATTATTACAAATGAATATGAACTGCAAATGGAACTTATTGTATAATTTTGAATTTATAGCACTTGTAAGAATAAATCATTCAACTAATTTAAATTGAAAAATGACCAGCTTTAATAATTAAGGAGTATTAAAAATAAAAATAAAAATTGTATGCATAATTCAAATTTAGACATTTCAAAACTCATGCCTTTTAAATTTAAAACTGAAACTTCTACTTAGGACAATTTTAAAGTACGATGTCCTTATTCATCAATTTGAAGTATTTAGGGTGTATTCACTATAAATGGATTAACTTGTGCTCACTTTATGATCTTTATACTTTGCTTCTTTATAGAGGAAGGTTTTATTCCACTAAAAGAAGAAAACTGACACTTATTTCATGAAGCTGATATTTACATTTTATACAGAATTTTTTATTTTCAGTAAATCAGAGAGACCGTCAAAATGTCAAGCAATGCGTCTTATTGCAACCCACAACTTTTTAAGTTACATTGGTGTTATATTTCAAATATTAAATAAGTTTTCTCTATCTAAACAAAGTAAACAGTCTTTTTTAATTTTAAAATCGTTATTGATATATCATGAAAGGCCATCAAACGTTCCTTAACAGATCATTCGAAACATCAAAAAAGTATTTCTCATATAAACATGGTAATTAATTTTGCTTAAAAATGTTAAAAACGATATCGGCAGGTCATTAAAGGTAATAAGAGGTTCTGCAATAGGTATATCGATGCGTCTCAAAGACACGAACAAATACATCATATACAGTACTCTTGTATTACCAATATTAAAAAAAGCTTTTCTCATATGAACAGGATAAACAATATATCTTTTTAATTTATAAATCGGTATTGCTAGATCACAGGATTTTATAAAAGTTTCGCCAGTAGGTCATTCGACGCGTCTCGAAGATGCGACCCAATATGTCAAATATAGTACTGTAGTTTTCCTAATATCAACAAAATTTTTCTCATATGAATAGAGAAAACAATTTTTCTGGAACTTCATAAATCAGTACTAGTAGGTCACATAAGTTTTGAAGATACGTATCGAAGACGCGAACAAATACAGCAGAGACACCATTGCTTTATTTTAAATATCAAAAAAAAAAATTTCTCATATAAACTGGGTAAATTTTTTTTCTTTAAATTTCTAAGCGCAAAAAAAGCAACACTTCTAATTAGCACTAATTCAAATACACCAAAATATACTGAAATTTAAAAAAAAAATCAATTTTGAGTTCCTGGGGTCGAATTAAATCAAAATATGTAAAAAAAAGTATGATTTGAAAACTAAGGCTTCTAAAGCGTTTAATGGGCAATCTCTTCATCATTCAACGATTCTGAATTTACATGGTTTGAAGTAGCTGTAAAATTTCAAATTCAACCTAAAAACTGGTTCAAATAAAAAAATTTAAATGGGACATTAAAATCCTAAACATGAAAATTAAATTATTTTCAATTAAATACTCATTAAAGTCCGTAAAATCTTAAAAATCGAAATAATCGAAACATTTGATATTAAAAAGGTCCAAAGAAAAAGATTAAATTTCTAAAACTTGAAATATTCAAAATTGAGCATATTCAATCTGGATTTGGTTAAAAATCAACCATTATTAAATTGAAATCATAAATTTGGACTATGGTTTTTTTAATGGGACTTAAAGAACCAACAAAAGAATTTTTTTTCAATGTTTCACGCCAAAAATGAAGAAAAATACTATAATTGAGCCTTCTTACACCGTGCGCTATTCGCTGGCTTAAACTGCTTAAGTGGGGGCAGAGTGGGGATAAGCGTAACTGAGACGTAACCTTGGCGCATGAGAGGAAGAGAGACTGGGCGCTTGCTCTCTACTCCCTCCCATGCTCCAGAGTTAAGCATCAGCTACGCTCATCCCCACTTAAGCAGTTTAAGCTAGCAACTAGCGTACGGTGTAAGTACATTCATTGTAGAGATCAAGAATCATATTTTTAGTAAGGTGGGCCTGTGTGGAGAGCTTTGCTTAGGGGATGTGATTCGAGTAAAGAGTATGGATCTCACTATAGGATTATCAGTAAGTTTGCGTATTTTCGTGTGCTTTATGACACATGATGACTTTGTGAAGCTCTGCGCTTGGGGTGATTGCTATAGATATTGATCAGCGAACTGTATCCGAGCAGTGTTATGGAACGAACGTGTTACTTAAATAAGCAACACGGAATTCTAGATTGATCTAAAAATGCCCCTCTGATGCCTCCTCCTACACCTCCCTTTCTTACTTTTCTTATATGAACTTTTTGATCCCAGACAGTATAACGAGGCTAGAACCAATGAGTTACGCTCACCCCAAAAGCGATTTGGCTTAACAACGTCATGAGTTGGAACGTCAATGAGTTGAAGCAACTTGACCAAAGCACACGCAAGATGATGACAATCCATCGAAATCATCATCCTAGATCTTCCGTACCTCGAATATACCTTACTCGAGATAAAGGGGGCAGAGGCTTGCTAAGCTTGGAGCGTATTTATCGAAAAACTGGTCTGACTACTGCCTGCTCAGTTCTAAATAGTGCAGATTCTCTTATGCGACTCGTACATCAATATGAAGTCGTCAATGTTGCGGCGTTTCTATACCGTGCCGCAGATAGGGCCGCAGAGGAGCTTGGCCTCCCATTTGATTCCAGCGATACTACAAATCGCCTAGCATCACTAACATCTTCGGTGCTCAAAAGTCGTGTACAGGAAGCAGAACATACACTTCTACTCAGAGAACATGCTGACAAGCCCCTTCATGGTAAATTCTACGGCATCATCTGTAGAGAAGAGCTCTCGATAGGTCTGTCTAACATGTTTCTCAAGTCTGCTGGATTGAGATCGGAGACTGAGGGATTTATTTTTGCTTGTCAAGACGGCCTCATAGACACCTTAGTTTACCGCGAGCGCGTAATGAATACACCTGTAGGCGATACTAACTGCCGAGCGTGTAAGCAAGAGCCAGAAACACTTGGACATGTTCTCAGTGGGTGCTCAAAGTATGCACGTTACGGGTACATAGAGAGACGCAATGCAGCTCTAAAAGTGTTGTATTACCATCTTAGGCACTTATATGGTGTTGATCTATTGCCCGTCTTGCCATACGCCCAGGGGTGACTCAAGGCCGTTGTGGAGAATGATCAGTATAAGAACTACTGGAATTTCTCATTCTTTACCACTCAATGTATCAGTGCTATGAAGTCTAATATTGTCCTCCAAGATCTGAAGACCAGGATCATTTACGTGATTGAATTCTCGGCACCAGCCGATGGTAATATCACGGTAAAGGAGGAAGAAAAACGGGCGAAATATCCAGCACTTCTTTTCGAGCTGAGCAGGCTGTACCAAGGCTACAAAGTCCATCTTGTAGTTCTCAAAATCGGCTGACTTGGAGGTATGCAATCTTCATTTTTTAGCCAACTCAACAAGATTCCGGCTTGCCAGCGTTAGGGTTATTCCATCGCGAACCGGATGCAAAAGGCTGTTCTTCTGGCATCACTTCATCTGGTCCATCAACACTGTTCCTTAGAACATTCTACAAAGATTGGTAGCTCTATAAAAGTATCCAGAGGTGAAACTTCCATCTCCAACTGTCCCGTTTGCCGCGTAAGGTCATCCGCGGCTAGAGACCTGACTCCAAGGAACAGTGTTGAACGATGTTGTCTCGCGTAAATTTCCCACTCTTGCTTACCTTCTAGGACAAAAGGAGCAGAAGTAGATGACTTACACGTTCCAGTTGCGTCGGGATTGGCTGCTTTAAGGAACCATGATCGTAGCTTCCGAATCCTACAACTTCTCACATATAATAAAATAATGAAAAAACGAAATTTTGTTTATCTGTGCTTCATGTTAATACAATCAGATTCCTATAAACTTGAAACTGTTTTATTTATTAAAAACGCATCGAAAAACTTTTGAACACCTTTAGAAAATTTAATATATACTATACTAAATTAAAATAATTAGTAATTAAATAAATATTATTTATTAAAAAGTTCAATTTTAACTTGAGTACTTTTTCTTTGAAAAAATGAAGGGACGTTTAAAAACACATTTTAGGAAGATGATTATTGATACATTTCAATAAATAGTCCTTTCTGTGACAAGTTTGGACTTGAAGTTCGATTATCTCTGATAGTCTGAACAAGCTGAACCCTGAATACATAGCAGAACACATAACCTATAAAGGAGTTACCGCATGCAGTGTTACCGAGTGGAATATCATATTTCGAAATTATACAAAAAATATTTAGAATAGACCTGAAAATCTTCAAAAATACTCAAAAATATCCACATTTTTAATTTTCTTCTTAATTTATTTGGAATCATTAAAAAAAATCTTTCTTTACCGAATATGGTAACACAAAAATCATGCGAAGCAGATTTTTCAAATTTTGGTTAGTTACGAACGATTACAATTTGTGTGCTTTTGTTAACACTTACGTAGCAATAAAATAATTACTTTTTGTTCTTCTTAGATATTTTAAAGTAATTTTTTTTTCGAGTTATGTCCTAAAATATGAGTGTAATTGAGTAGAAACAAAACTTCGGAAGATCGGTTGTTGATAGAGAATGAAGGAAAAAATATAAATTATTCTATTGAAAATTGGTTCAGCTCGAATAATAAAAAATCATAATTTTTACATTTTTAAACTTAATACAAATAATTTGAATGAGCATAATTTATCCACAACATTGTTGCGTCATTCATTTCTCTATTTTTTTGTGAACATTGGTATTTGGGGACATGTTACCTAGTTTAATTTTGCGCCATATTTAAATCTATTATTTTTAAACAAAAGCAATTAAAATTTTTAAACTTTGCGAAAGACTACTTCAATGTAAGAACTTTATCCTGATATTATTTTTAAAAAATCTAATAATCATAGAAGTGGGTCCAACGGTCGGGACTTAAATTTCAAAGTTTTTTAGCAATGACCTATACATTTGTATAATTTGAGCAGAAAAGATTCAAGTAGATATTTCTTTAATTAATATAGATAATGGGAGCTTGATTCAGATGTGATTTTTTCATATTTTCCGCTAAACAGAAGTATTCAAGGGCTTTGTTAATTTTCTCAGCTTTTTTTGGTAGCGAAATTGTATATTTATAAACCATTGGGATTCTGAAAGAGATGATGGCAAAAATACAAAACGAAGAATCAATTAACAGTCCTTGGAATTATTATTTTCTATTCCTTTGTGAAGCCATGAGTGCTTGCAGATAAGGTTTAATAGCCCGCCTTCTGCGAAGAAGACGAAGAAGATGGAACCTGACACGAAATGAGGGATGGTGCCAATGACAGAGCTAACGCCGTACAAATGAATGCACGCTAAGTCTTTGACACACTATAATTTATCACGTTATCCCGTCGTCGGCATCCCTCGTCTCGCAGACTGTGATTGGGACAAATATAAATAAGGCGCGTACGCCTTCTACTCCACAATCTTTCTCTACTCCTTCCTTTCGCACGAGAACGATATAAACGTGGCTTAACGGATCCTCCTAATCCCCGGGGAATACGTGGAAACGTGTGACGAACATGTCGGTGCTTGGGTTATCGCGATTACTCAGTCTGAAAAATGTTACCAAATTAGTCTCCTCAAGCACTTCACCTTTTTCTTCTCATCCCGTTCCTTACATAGATTTTTACATTTCTTAGAAATTGAGATTTCTTATAGGCAATAATATTTCCTAAAGGTGTTGAAGCTTGCAGCTCTCGTAACTTAACTCGAATTTTCAGTCTTACCGAATAAAGAAAACTTCCCAACTTTGGTGCTTCGAAAGTTAAAATATTCAAACTTAGATATTTCAAACTTGAAAGTGTTCAAAGTTGCTTGTTTTCAAATTGTTAGCGTTTAAACTTGGAACCTCCCTACTTTGAAAGTCGTAAATTGAGTTGAAAGTGTTTAAACTTGAACTCTACTACTTTGCAAGTATTTAACCCCCTTTATTTCCTTGTTGAAAATTTCTCTCTCATTTGAGGATTTTATAATTTAATATTTTCATAAATACAACACCTGTATTTGAAATTGATATTTGATGAAGCGTATACAAGATAAGAGTTTTTCAATAGATTCATGATAACAAATGAGCATTAACAAAAAATGAATGCTTTCAATGATATTTCCGCCCTATTATTTCTTGATTTTCCAGTCATGGTGTACAACAATAAATGGCTTCGTTCAGCCAACCGCATCTCGTGACGTCACGAAGAAATATCTTTCTTTCTCTCTCTAAGCGGCTTCTTCTTGCTTCCGTAAAAGTTTTTCAAACTTTGTATAATCATTTCTCTTGGAATGTTCCGGTTCTGCCTCATCCTCTTACTTTTTCCACTGGCTCTACCTCTACTGCACCCCCTTCCTATGTCAGTCCTCAGCCGCCATTCACCTCGCTGCGCTTATCTCGGCGAATTCTTTCGTGGTTCACCCGGGAAATACTCTCGGTCTTTCTCGATTTTGTCTTGCCCTCACGTAGAGAAGAATTTTAATTTTTCGAGAAAATTCACGATTCCCACGCTTCCAGCAACTTCAAAGGATAAACATGCATATGCTATAAGCTTTAAAAATATTGCGGTTAAAGTATGGAGGAAGGGGCAGAATTAAGGCAGGGGACGTTTGATTTGAAGGTTTCCAATCTGTTTTCAATATCCTACTCTTATTGAGAAAAACCTCAGAATTATTAGGATAAGCTATGAAAAGGGTAATTGGATTCGAATCTTATAACAATTTATGTATGATTTTCAAACGTAATTCCCTGAAATTTTGTATACAATCTCTTTCGAAATTTCATCCATATTCCATAAAGTTAGAGCTTTTGTTCAATGATAGAAATGGAAGAAATTTATTCTGATAAACTAAAATAAGGTAAACGCCTTAAAAAAATATTCCAGTGAAAAGGTTTATTTACATTAACATAGTATTTGAAGAAACAAATATTCAAGTAAATACTAATATCAAGTTTTTTGTATTTAAAAGGTTGAGATGTTCGATTTGGAACATTTTCGAAAAATTAATTTAATTTGCAAAGAAGTTGTTTTATTTCTGAGGTCTAAATTTTCCAAATAAATTGTATTTCTTATTATTTTATTCGGAAAGCCACAAATTCTAAAATATATTTAAACTTTTTGATTTAAAGTTTTCATTTTTTCAAGCTTTAATTTAAATTTTTTAAATTTTAATTGCATTAAATTGAAAAATACTGCATGTTCAACGATTTGAATGATAAATTGTGAAATGATAAATCTCTCAAATTCGTTAATTTTCTGTAGCACACCGAGAAAAAAGTATTCTTCGTTTAAGAGGATTCATCTTATTTTGATGCAATTTTTCCTCTACAATACGGTATGAAAAGCATTCCTCTTAATTTGAGAGGATCGTTTTCTCTTGAAGAGGATTATTCTCAGCTCTAGAGGATCCTCTTAGAGGAAGAGGAAAAATCCTCTCAATTGGAGAGGATCATCTAATCTGTTTTAAATGCAATCCTGTCACTTGGAGAATATTTCATCTTCTTCCAAATATGATTGGAGTCTGGAAAAATTTGCTAGATTCGTATACACTACGTTATTTTATTGTTTATTTATTACGCGCAAATTTGCGATAATGTATCATAATTCGCAGTAACCCAATTTTCCATTACGCGGCGACTTTCGCGGTAACGAAACGTATTTTTTTTAACTTATGGACTCTAATTGTTCTAACAAAACCGCTAAATCACCAACCGGCTCTATAATTTTGGTTAATAGAAGCGGCATTTTTGCCATTCTTTTTAATTTTTCGATAGTTAATGTATTGTATTATGAGTTTTTTTGTACGGGAATAGAGGAAAGAACATAATAGGAATGAAGAAATCATAAAATTTGTACACCACGTGCATAAAGAAATGCACAATCTAAAAATTGAGATACTTTCGAACGACTGCACATACATACGGAGTTCCAAATTTTTTAAAAACCAAATCAGCTCTTTATCCATAGTTTAAATGTTATAATTCGCTGCATGCTTAAAAATCCACCGGTTCACTTAAAACTGTCCGACACTAAACAAGTTAGGTTATCACGCGTGATTGACTTCGCATGCGCAAGTTCTGATCTGAGAGTAATTCCTCTACAAATTAGAGGATTATACTCGATCCTAGAGGAAAATGCAAAAGTCTTCCTTTTGCCATCTCAAATCTCAAAAAAATAGGGAAGTCCTCTAATTTCTAAAGGAATATTCTCCTTTTGAGATGAAAATGTGAGAGGATTCAAGAAGAGGAATTTTCGTCTTAAATTAAGAAAATATACAGTTAGAAAATATACCATTTTAAATGCTTCTTATACGCGCATTGTAAAATCTCGAAGAGTAGTAGTTAGAAATTTTATTATTCCCAACGCTTTCTATTTAAAGCATTTCAAACTAAAGTTCGTCCAACTATTATCGCTTTTCATTTGCTATTCTACAATTGTGAACAATTTAAATTTAAAAATATTAAATTTAAAAGTCAGTCAGTGAAATCTCACTCATTCAAATTTTGAGGGTAAGCTATTGAGGCTCTCATTTCGAAGTAAAATAATTGTATAATCTAGAAGGAAGCTTGCACATATAAATCCAAATTTAAACATCCATTCGAGTAACCTTCTATGAACACTTTAAACTCGAACTTCCTCATTCAAATTCCTTTTATTTACATGTGTACAAATATTACATCTAAAATGGATTAGCAATGAATGCTTCTAAAATTAGAATTGTTCACTTTGAATGCTCTACTTTTTAAATCAGTATTAAAATTGATCATTTTTAAGGAATCGAAGCATAAAATTTAACAGACTGTGAAAAATGTTTCAAAACGAGTAAAAACGGAAAATTAGCGTATACATCCTAAATGTCTTCAGATTGTAGTAATGATCCTAATTCGTAGCAGTGTCATTTTTTGTCAATACTGCATTTGTATCAAAATGTTTAGAAACGTCAACTCACGTCAACTGTATATGATGTAAAAACATCTCTAGGAAAAAATAAATCGAAATGAGCAGAAAGGGCAAAACTGCAATGTGGACAGAATTCAACCATCGAAAATCACTATGAACGATAATTTGTTTTATCCTGTTGAATAAGTATTTTGTTATAATAGCGTTTTTAAATAAAGAGCATTGAAATCTTGACAGTTGATTTAGACTTTATGGTCCAGGCATCTTGTAAGAAAAAAGGCCTCGTTATGACCATGGAAATGAGCTGTATTCGAATTTTCTGAATTGACTGTTTTTTTCATGAAAAAGTGACTTCGAAAAATACAAGGAGGCTTTTGTTGCACCCAACCCCTCAATTATTGGTGAATTTTGATAATAAATGATTAAGTAAACAAATAACGATCAATCAAGTCCCTAATTTCCTTCTTCTTTTCCGATACGGTAAGCATAATACACATATAATAGTTTTTGACAAATATCTTTAAAACGTCTTTCGTTCTTAATTAATTTGAGTCATTTTTGTTAACTCTATTATAAAGAAAATAAATCAGTAATCCATTTCTTTTTATTGTAACAAAATAGTTATTATTTGAATCATTTATTGTTATTAACCTGGTTGATAGAATTTGCAAGTGACCAATTTATCGTTTTTCCTTCATGTCGCTGTCAACAACAGATTTTCTGGATGTAGGTTTTTATCAAATTTGCGCAAAATTTATAGTGTGACAGTATTATTTAAAAAAAGGTTAAAACATTACTTTTTTCAATTCAAAATTGAAACATATAAATTTCTAAAGAATGACAAATGCATATACTTATATGCCATCGAAATGCTTAAATAGGGTCGCAAGTACATATTTCAGTCGTAGTCATAAATGGTGACCGAGAAGGGCTATAATTTTTTTTTTTGACTTTTAAGAAACATTTTCTGCTGTATATTTCTTCCTCTGGCGTCATTAACATTGCTTTATCCAGAAACGAGCTGTTTCGAGAAAGCTGAGCACGAATAAGTTTCTCTGATAAATGGGTTTAAAATGGTCAACTTTGGGAAGCCATGACCCATGACCTGTAATAGGGGCTTGTGCATTGTTTTTTCTAGAATTACTGAAAATTTTGTATTCTTTGAGGCCGTGTCTAGTTTCACGGAAATTCGTGTCGTGAAGGCAGCATTATTTCGGTGTCCATAGAGACTTCGGTGCTTCAATTAATATCCAGAGCATTTTTTCGCAAGATTGACAGATTTCAAGGTACAGATGCCAGCTTCTGAATTTGATTTTTCAGCCACTTTATAAAAAAAATCCGTATATTTTGAAGGATCGTAACTCGGCACCTATTGAATGTAAGAGGTTTTTTTAAATTTTCTCAGAAATTTCAATAGTTCAATTTTACTGTAAAATGCAATGGAAATTTAAATCTACACAAACACAATTTTTGGAACTTTTTGCAAACGTATTGAATTTTCATCAGGACCATTCAATAAACCGCATTAGAACAAATTCGCTATACCAGATATTTCCTACACTCGACTTCTTTACATCTCCACTCCATGTGAAGGTCGTACGCACTGAGTAAGTATAAGATATACGGGTCCAGATACTGCGAGATTTGTGGTCGAACGCTATAGTATAGTGCAGCTGCCGCTAGCTTTCAGGTGGAGATTGCGTTTTGACGTCTGATAGATTCATGGTTATTGGAATCAGAGTGGTTCTATTACATCACAGGACCGAAGCGGCGAGATGCCGCGGGCGACCAACTTATCGCCCCAGGGCGAAGTAAATCACCAGAGTCTCGATCTGTTTCGAGAGATGTGTTATTTCTATACGACAGAGTTTTACTTCTTTCAGACTTACTCACTTTCAGTCCCCAAATCACAAGAAAGGAATTCTCCTTACACATGTTTTTTCCTCTCAGGAAACTATTACATAGTAAATAAATCAATTGTTATCCTCGAAATGAGTAAATAACGTATAGGTAAAAAATGTCTTTAATTAATAAATAAACAATCCATTATCTATATCTTTTCTGGCTTTGTACGAATAGAGAATCGAATTGTTATGTGGTAGTTGATCCTAATGGGAATTAAACTTATCACCAGCATGTTCTCAAACCTGTCACGGTTGGTTTGTAAATTTTCGAGTCAAATATTTTACCCGTGGGATCTTGCGGAAGTTGCAACAGGAGAGCTTGTGTCAGTGAAAGTCTGACATTGACGAAGTGCGAGTATTTGGGGTGAGAAACGTCGCTAATGTCGTAACTGAGTGTCATCGTGCACCCTCTTGCAGCATCGATGCTTGAGAGCAGGAGAAAGAGGAAAACTGGAAGGGGACTACCAGAAGATATATCATCTCTCACCAACAACCGGGTGAGACTCAATCCCATTTTTTAACTGTCATTAGCAAAATGACTAAAACTATTTAGGATATTGTTTTTTTTTCCTCCAGACTTCAACATTTTTTAACTTTTTGTAAAGTAGAACTTTGAAAACTGGAAATTCAGTTCTCATAGCTAAATTTTGCCTGTGGTTAAGGTGACCAATTACTGCACCGAGGCGTGACACCTATAGCGATAAACTATATAGCGCTAGCGATAGTATTACGAAATTCACCGTAATGTTAGCCATGTACGAGCTGGAAAAGGGATTGGTATAACGGGAAATTGCTTTATGGTAGCCAGTTCGTTAACAGTATATTGTGTACCTAGAAGGCAAACAGTTTTTTTTATCCGAGTACAGTCAAAATCGGAGATAGCGCCGGTTTTGGGACTGACCTTGGTCCTCACCGACCCTAACCGAACCGGAAATATCTCAACTCCGAACGTACATAGTGAGGGGCGTATGAACCGTTCCCGGGGGATTTTACTGCGTGGTAAAGAATATTTTGAAAATTGTGTTTCTAATCCAGGGACAAGGGTAAACTAAATATTTAACGGAAAAGAGGAAGAAATTTTACTGTTACACGTTAAAATAAATTTGTTTCCTGCTTATTCACTTAAAACGTTTGCGGGCCGTTGAGCATCTCGTTTAAATGAGAACTTTCTCTCACATGACTATTTTCACCAAAACACCGCACGTCAACACTTTAAGTGCAAAGTACGCACTTTTGCCTACA
>CAKNWT010079535.1:0-11212 GCA_932066315.1 Andricus coriarius | reverse complement strand
CCGAGAAGATTAATTTTCTTCAAGAAAAGAAAAATTTTCAACAAAATACATGCATTTTAAACTGGGGAAAAAGATCCATTTTCAATTAAAAATATCAACTTTAAACAAGAATGGAATAGTGAAATTTCCAGTTAAAAATATTAATATTCAACAACAACTAACAAAACGAATTTTCAATCAAATATTTAAATTTCCAACAAAATAAATTATTTTTTAGTGATAATGATGAATCTGTACCTAGGATATATAAATTTTCGGTTGAGATAATTAATTTGGAACTAAAAAAACAAAATTTTCAACCAAATTTAAATTTTCAATCAAACGGTTGAATCTTCAACCAAAAAATTAGTTTTTAACAAAATTCTACTTTTAATGAAGTGGTTGAAATCGAAAAAGATAAATCCTCAATACATTTCAACCAAACAGTTAAATTTTCAAATAAAAAAGATGCATTTTTAAAGAAAAAAAAGATAAAGTTTCTATTAGAAATGATTCAATTGATATTTCAACCTGAAAAGATTTATTCTTTAATCAAAAACAGTTGAATTCAACTAAAAAAGATCCATTTTTATTTTAAAATATCAACTTACAACGAAAAATGAAAAAACTGCCAATAAAAAAAAACGAATTTTCAACTAAATATTTAAACTTTCTACCAAAAAAATTAATTTTCAATTAAAATTATGAATCTTCAACTGGAATAGATAAATTTTCGGTAAAGATAATTAATTTGCAACTAACAACAAGAAACGAATTTTCAACAAACTAATTCACTCAACCAAAAAATAATCTTCAACCAAAGAAATAAATTTTTTTAAATGGATGAATTTTCAACCTAAATTATGAATTTTCTACTGGAATAGAATGTTCAGTGAAAATAATTAATTTGCAACTAACAAAAAACACGAATTTTCAACAAAAGAATTCAATTTTCATCCAGCGATGATTGTTTAACTAGCATGATAAATTTTCCACTAAAAAAAATTAATGTAAAAAAAATTGAATTTTCAACCAAAAGAGATGACTTTATAGAAAGATAGTTATATTCTTAACAAAACAATGAACGTTTTAACTAAGCCAGATTTATTCGGAACAAAAAATATAATAGTACAATTGTTTACCAAATAGAATTAATTTTCAACCAAAAACATTTGAAATTGTAATACCAACGTATTGCATGTTACACACTACGAATTTTTGATAATTTTCAAGCTTTACACAGTCAATTTAAATTTTCTTCTAATAAAAAACGAAGATATTGAAGACTCGAATTTGAAAATCGCGCCCTTCGTTGCTTGAGGGTTCCGGTAAGTTCTGGCGCATGCGTATGTTATTTTTTGCACATGCGCGCTTTTTAGTTTCGGGTATTATGGCGCTTTCGCAACGTTGCGTGCGACGTTGAAGAAAAGGGAAGATTTTGGTTTGTCCCTGTGATTTGTCCCGTTGTTCCACCGCCGAGCATTTTTTCCCCACGAAAGAATGTCTATCATGTTAACCATGTTAACCGTCATGAGAATTCACATGAATCGTGGTCGTTTCGCGAGTGAATGAATGGGTAGCCATTTTTAAACTTCGCACTCTGCTGTACTTTTGAAGTCACAGAGAGAAGATGGCCCGACGGAATCTCGTCGAATTTACTTCTCTGAGCGCATGATATCGAACGGATTGTGCTCGTCGTGAAAAGAAAGCAAAAAGGTGTAGTTTCTCGTCCCAAGAGAGAATTCTAGCTGACTTTCTAGCGAACGGTGCTGCAGCGCAATCACTCCGGCACCGTGAGATTTATGAAACGGTGAACTGTCAACACCTCTAAAATATCGCAGAATGTGATATTCGCCCGAGCATCCTCTCATTCCTGTTGAGACTCGCGAGTTCTGGAATGTCACCCGAGGGCTGCCGGTGAAAAACGTTTGTGTCATTTTGCATTGGATACCGGGGATTTTGACCGAGGAGTCGAGGGTCGGACGCACGTCGGCTTCAGCGATGTCGGTTTTAATATGCGACAGGATAGAAACCAGAGACATCCTGGAGTGTCAGTGCTAATGTCAAGTCCTCAGAATAATGGCAGATAATGTACTCAGAAAACCGCACAAGCTGCTGCCTGATGGTAATTTTAACCACAATTTTTATTGCTTTTCTCTCTTGCATTCTTCGCCGATTAGTTTCCCACTTCCTGCATATATCATCTTCCCGATCCTCGCAAAGGCGCACATGTAGTCATCATAACCTAACCTTTTGCTTTTTTTAAATTAATCATATAGAACTTAAGTCTTGGCCCTGAATAATACCGAAATTTCGGTTTGAATTGCTGCATTTTTTCGGTACGGATAGCGTAACCAGATAAAAGGGGAGCTATATTCGTTCCGAAATTTTGGTATGAATGGCCTAATAGGGTGGTCAATCTTAGACTCGATTTCCTGTTTTACCGGGTTTTATCCTTTCTATAATTCTCTGCATGCAATTTTCCATATTTCCATCTATGGTTCTCATTTTGACGTTTAAGAGAAAACGCAATCTGGAGAGTTTTCCTCTTGTCAGTGTCAACATTGCGCACACGTGAGTCAGACTACATATCTGGTTCTGGCATTTTTTTACTAGTTTTATTTCAGGAGTGTTTTAAGTAGTCATGATCAATTTTCAGTTGCCTTTCTAGTTTTTAGTTCTTGTAGATTTTCAAAGATGTGTTTTTATTTAAGCAAAGCAGGTCTGACAATTAATGTTTTTTCATTCTTTATAGGTTGATTTTACAGCAGAAATCCGAACGAAACAAAATAATACGCTCCTTTTCGTTACGTTATGTTAATGTGTACTGCAACTTTTGTTATTTTCGTTACTGATATTGCTATCAACGAAATTAATGTTTCTTATTAATAACTATTAATACATAATTGTATTAGCTGAATACTCGAGAACATGATATAGGTGTTGGAAAATTTCTAGTATTCACTCTAGGAGACTTGTCAGATTGAATTTTAACATTCTTCGAAGGCATTTCGAGGCAAACTCTTCTAAGGATTCTAAAAGTCGAAATTATAAGAACTGGGAGAACCTGGGTGCTCCAGAGGATTCACCAGGTCTCTTTAACATATTCCTCGAGGAATTTTGATACCCTGCGTTCCTGGGAAGGCTAAAACACGTTTCGGGGAAGGCTAGGATTGTCCGGATTCACCAGGAGGCTTACCAGGTCGAGTTTTTCCATTCTTCGGAGGCAATTTCCCATTATCACTCCCAAGGGATCTGAAAAACGTAATTATGAGAACTGCGATAATCCAGGTGCTTCAGAGCATTCACCAGGTCGCTCAAGCATATTCTTCGAGGAATTTTGAGACTCTGTGTCCCTGCGAAGGCTAAATTAAGTGTTTCCAAAAAAGTAACGATAATCTAGGTCCTCTCGAGTGTATGCCAGGTCAAAATTTAAGTTTCTTCATAAATATTTCACAATTAAGCCTCTTAACTTATAGCCAAAAGAACATTTAGTTTCTTTTTTGACAAACAGCCTAGATACTTACATTTTTCTTATATTTTTGAATATAATCCTGTAAATCATGCTCGTAGTCCACTGATAATCAGACTTCCAGACACCTCTGGTAAACCCAGATTATTCTTACTTTTCCATAAGGAAATTTAACCTTTGCAGGGACGCAGGATCTCAAAATTCCTCGAAGAATATGTTTGGGTGACCTGGTAAATCCTCTGGAGTATCCGGGTTGTTTTAGGTCTCGTATTTACGGCTTTTAAATTCCTTTCGAGGGTTTGCTCCGAAATTGCCTCCAAAAAATGATCAAATTCGCCCTGGAAAGCCACCTGGGGGACCCAGACTATTCTTGTTTTGCCAAAACCGCGTTTTAGATTTCGTAGGGATTCAGGGTCTCTCAATTCCTTGCAGAATGTTTCTAAGCGACCTGCTGACTCCTCTGGAGCACCCAAGTTGTCCTGGTTTTCATAATTGCGACTTTTAGATCCCTTAGAAGGGGTTACCCCAAAATCCCTTCGAGGAATGTTAAAATTCGATCTGGCGAATCCTAGATATTCCTCCACTATTCAATTTTAGGACAATTGTTAACAGTAATTAATTATAAATGTTAATTTCGTTATTTAATTTAGTTTCATCCTTTTGTAAGGAAACAAAAGTAGAAATAATTCTTCATGGCAAACACAAAAAATAAAATAACGAAACGTTTGTTCCTTCCGAAAATAACGTATCGTAACGTAACGAAAGTTTCGTACGAATCCCTGTTTTATAGACTAATTTTCAGAAAGTATCAAGGTGGCAGTTCAAACTTTTCCCGAGATTTTACTATATTAATCTTCGAACAAAAAGTAGATGAAATTTAAACTTTTTTACTTTTGTATTGAAATTTCAAATTCTGTCCATATCGTGAGAAAGTTAATTATTTCATAGTTAAAAAAAACTTGAGGTTGGCATTATTTTCGCTTTGAGGGGAAAAATAATTATTAATACAAAATGAATATTTCGAATAACGATTTATTTTTAGGAGTATTTGCTTATTTCTTTTTAAGGTTATACAAATTTAATTTTTCTAGGATTTTAAAGAAAATTCAAAAAGATTATTTGAAAATTTTAATGATGTTAAATCTAAATTTCAACAAAAAATTTAATCTTCAACCAAATAGTTAAATTTTCAAACAATATGGATGAATTGTCAACAAAAAATGTAATAGTTGATATTTCAAGTCATGAAGACTATAATTATGTTTAATTATAATTTATATTTATAATTAATTTTCTGCCAAAAAAGACGAATTTTCAAACAAGTAGTTACATTTTCAACCAAAGAGATGGATTTTGAACTAAAATGTTGAATCTTTAATCAAGTAAGAGAATTTTTAACACTGATGTTTGACTTTAACCAAGTAGTTGAATCATCAACCAAAAAATATTTTAATTTCAAACCAAACAGTTGCAATTTGAATACAATAACTATTTATTTTTTAAGTTTCTCTGGATTTTAAAGAATTTTACTAAAAGGTTGAGTCACTTTAAAAGATATGTAGGATATTTCGACGCTTGGAAAAAATTTCAAAATATTTTTAAAATGTTCGGAAATCTTTCAAACTTCTCAAATATTTTAAATCTCTTCACAACTTGTAGAATTCTAAATATATTAAAAACAGACTCTTATTATTCCTAAAATTCTTTAAAAATCTTCCGGGTTCGTTTTTTTACAATTCTGGAAAACTTTTGTAATGTCTTTTGTTCTTTTTAAGTATTCTCTGAATAATAATTATTCAAAATAAAGAATGACTTTAACTGTTCCCAGGAATCTTAAGAAAATTCTTTTATTAGTTTGAGGCCTTTCAAAATCTTAACAAAATTTTATTTCGATATATTCAAAAATCTACATTTTGTTTTAAGTTTTTAGAAGTCAATTACAATATTTCCTGGAATTTAAATAAAAATCTTTTATTTCAAAATCTTGAAAAATCCACATTAGTGTTTTTAAATTTAAAATTATTTTTGAATTTTTTTAAAACTTTGAAATATTTTGCGAAGTAATTCAAAGTTTTCCTACAAAAATTTGTAAATCTTTTTGAAAGTGTGAAAATTTTTACAAATTGTAGCGTGGTAGCAAAATGTTACAAACAGAATTATTTGCCAATATTAAAAAACATTTGCAATTAAAATGTTCTCTTTTATGAATATTATTTATAAACCTTGAGAAATAAATTTTATTATCAAATAAAATAACTTAGTTGGAAATGTTGATTTACTCAATTGATGGTGCAGAAAATTCGTTATTGTTGTCTTTATTATCAAATAATAATTTGCAAATTAAATTTTCTCTTGTAGAAATAATTTTTTAGAATTAAAATATGCAATTTGCGAAAGACAGATTATATGATATTTTTCGACGGTATATATTGTAGACACCTATATATTGGTATATACCTTTTTATATTTTAAATCAATATTTTTATAGATATATAGTGTGTGCTTGTGTATAGTTTATTTTCTTTTGATTTAAAGTCACTTTTGATATGTATTTTCGCGATAAAAAGCAGTCCGAAGCCTGTAGAATTTAATAATAAAATGACGAAAATTAAATCTTTCTCGACCTTGGCGATTCAACCCTAACTCGAAATTAAGCTTGCTAAACTCTAATAGCATTTTCCACTTGATGCACAGCCTACTCTATGCGTACCGAGTGTGATTAGGGGCAATGTTATTGGTTAAAACTTGCACTCACTGGAGCTGGGTAGTCAAGAGGAAAATGTTATATAGTGTTGTATTTCAATTCAAGCTTTACCAGAACAGATAATCTTGGCTTAAACGGTCATTGTCAATTCTTTATACAATATAGTATTACCACCTCATTGGATTCATAAAATGCCAACACTCTTCAGCGAATTTACTTCTTCAGTCTCTACATTGGCTTCTGCAAATTACCTCGTTTCCTTGCCATTCCTATTCTTCGTTATTATCATATATTACTGACACTCAACTTTGATAAGAACAATTTCACGAGAACACGTAACAAGTTTTCTTAGTTAGTATTTTTTTTAATGCGAAATTTCACTCGAATAATTTGCGAATCTCACTCGTGATTAATTTGGGCCCAAGTTTGGATAATTCATTCAAAAGTATATAACGGCATTAAGAATGCATATAGAATTCGAAATAAGGACCCCACAGGATATCCATAAACGATTGAATTGAAGAATTCTCTGAAAATGACTCACAGTCGATTATTCATAAGAGAGTTCTGAGTAAAATGTTTTATCATTTTGTATAAAATAACATTGTCAGATCTCTGATTATTTATTTGTTTTCACGGTGATTGAGATTCAGCTTAATTGAATTTCGAAACTGTGTCGTTCATCTCCTTGTGCGCTATTCGAATTAATTTCTATTCAAATGAAAAATTCATCAAGATCATATGTTGTTTTAAGGTTTAACATTACTTCTGACTAATTTCAAGGAATTTTATTAGATACATTGGGTAAATTACGATCGCTTTTCAGAGCGCAATTTATTATCTAATTGGCGGAAAGAGCATAGGTGTGGTTCTGAGTTTGTTACATTTTGTACATTTCAACTGAGCCTTTTGCCTTTTTCATTTCTGACTTATGTCCTTATTTAAAATCATCCGAACCCTATCCTGAATAAAAATCATAACTCTTAGCACAGTTTATGCCTTCTTGGTATTATATCTCGCTTTAATATCGTAACTGTTGATCATTTATTAATAGATTTTTTTTGCGTAACAGCATAAGATATTTTTTATTTAAAAAAAGTAACGTAAGATAATCCTCACTTTTCAATACTCGCAAATCATTATTCGAGTTAATTAAGCCTAAACGAAGATTAAGGTAATTCAGCTGAAGAGCTAATTTTAGGTTCATATCTATATCTCATATATCACAACTACGTATCATGATTGACGCTATTCACGTGTATGTTTATACCTTTCGAAATAATTGTGCAATTAGCTTGGTTTAAGTAGGACTGAAATTGGTTTCGTTTTTGATTTTGGGTTACAATTCCGCTTTTCAGAACTAACAGAGATTTTTTATATCTAGATCTACTTTTTTGTTGAGGACAATGAGGTATTGAATGAGTATTCGATTTGCTTAAATCCTAAGTAGTAAAGTTATGTTAATATTACTTCTGTTCTTATTCCTTAAAGTTTATAGTTTTAGATCATCAAATAATTTGTGAACTTTCCAATTTAAAAATAACTAACTACTTATAGAGACCTATATTTGGCAAACCAGTTTGGCGTTTGAAATTGAACGAGTTTTAATTAAAATCGTTTAGTATTAACAAATTTTAGATTTTTAGAATTGAGAAAAGGTACAATTTCGAAATTTTTATCTCAAGGCTGCCAGCGAGTCACTCTTTCACTTTTGGAAGAATTTAAAATTCAATACTCTTAGATATAAATATATCAAACTTTTTCGGTCTCAAATTCAGTTTAAATTTCTCAAAATTGAATAATGCAGAAAATTAAATTCTTATTATTTCAGACCGATCGAAATCTAATAACTTAAGATTAACATTTTTATAAATTAGAAACTTTTATATTAAGAGCGCTTAAAGATGAACAAAGCTTTAAATTTTACGATATGTATTGAACTTTGTGTCTGAAATTATTCAATTTATAATGTTTAAAGTCTTTCTCTAATTCCCCTGCGTTTCTCCTTTTTTTTAATTTACCTTTTATCTTCAATTTTTGAAAAACTTCCCATTTTCACTTTTAATATACGATATTTTAAAAGAAAATACAATATTTGAATTACGCGAGAAAATCTCTGAAATTGGTGAATATACATAAGAATTGTAATAACAATTCCTGATCAATCTAGGAAAGAAATATATAATTATACTTATAAGTATCACGATTTAAATATCAATGACGGTATTATTTTTTTCGAAAGAAAAGATTCTTATTTATGAGAACTGGTTTTAACAGATAAAAATGGTTCATTTCACATTTTATTTTTTGCGGACTTTTTTATCGCCGTGAATGTATTTCCAACGACCTAAGTACCTATATCGGTAAAACAAATTCTTTAATGGCAGGAGTAATTGAAAATCATTTAACATTATTTAAAAATATAACATTTCTTATAAAAGGATGGTTTTTTCTTTTCTGCATGTAAACATAAATTCTTAATTCTTCCCATTTTTCGTAAACAATTACCCTTATTTCCCCTTTTTTTGAGCTCCTTTTTTGAATCCCAGGGTTTAACAATTTAATTATTTTGTTAAAAGTTCAACTATTTTGTTAAAAAGTCATCTTTTTTGTCGAAAAGTCGAAAATTCAACAGTTTTGTTAAGCATTCGTCGTTTTGGATTGAAAATTCATCTTTGGTAGGAAATAAACCTTTTTTGATTGAAAATAAATTCTCTTTAATTGGAAAATCTATTATATTTTTGGATCCGAATTTATCTCTTTTGGTCGAAAATTGCATTGTTTTGTTGAAAATTCAACTACTTTGTAAGAATTTTTTTTTGTTTAGGTTAAAAATTTATCTACTTTTTAAGAATTTTTTTTTGTTAGTCAACTGTTTGGATACAAATTAATCTTATTTGGTTGAGAATTCGACCTTTCGGTTAAAAATTCAAGCAATTGGTCGAAAATTATTTTTTAAAAAAGAAAATTCATATTTTTGGTTTGAAAATTCAACCGTTTTGTAGCATGTTCGTCTTTTTGACTTGATATTTTAACAGTATGGTAGAAAATTTAACTGTATGGTTAAAAATGAAATTTTTTGTTGAGCATTCATATTTTCAGAATCAAAATTCAACTATTTTGTAGAAAAGTCGTATTTTTAGCTTGAAAATACAACAATTTTATAGAAATTTCAACTATTTTGTTGAAAATTAGCTTTTTTGTTGCAAATTCATATATCGGAGTTGAAAATTCATGTTTTGTAGAAAATTATTTTTTTTTGGATTGCAAATTTAACAGTTTGGTTGATTTTTTTCTTTCTTGACTGAAAAATCTTCCTTGGTTGAAAATTCAACTGTTCGGTTGAGAATTAATTTTGTTGTTGAAAATATAAATATTTGATTAAAAATTCATTGTTCTTGGTTTAAAGTTAACTTTTTTGTAGAAAATTCATTTTTTCGGGTTTAAAAGTCAAATGTTTTATACAAAATTCGACTTTTTGTTTGAAAACTCAACTCTTTTGTTGAAAATTCGTCTTTTTAGTTTAAAAGTTCAAATCTTTTTTTGATTATGCAATATATTTTGACTTGAAATCTTAGCAATTTAAAGCGTTTAATATTGAAGTTAATATGGTATCTACATTACTTTTATTAAAAAGAATTCGCACTACATACGTTAAATTTGAAACTCTTTTTGAATCCTTCAGATCATGGATTGTTAAGTTTTGAAGTGTTCAATTTGAAAATTGAAATAACTGATGGAAACTATTGAAACCTCGGAGTAGATTAAACAAATGATTAATGTTGGTTTTAATTGAATGTTGCAGTTAATAGAAAAATTGTGACTCCTGTTCATCGAACGACGACTGAAACGATACGATTGAACGATCCAGAGAAGCTGCTCCCACCAGCTGGACTTTCTATACAGAGTAATTCAACTCCGAACAATAATCAGTGCCGCAAAAAGACTTCCTCTTTTCAAATAACGAGCGTGACAGTCGGTTGCCGCATGAGCAACGATGCTGGTGAGGATTCGAACGACGACTTGGATGAGTCTCACACTGAGGACAATTCCGTGGAATACTCGCGGATCACCGACCTTGAAACGCCGAGCTACTCTGAAGACACGTTTTCGAAGGAAGACGTCTTTTTCAACACAAGTAACGTTGCACTTGGAACGGCGCCGGTGATCCCAACCAGCTCCCAGTACGGCCTAGCAATAGTGCCGTCTGAAGGGAGCAGCGTTATCAGTTCAGCAAACGAAAACAACATCAACAACCTGGACATTACTTCCGTCACCGACAACAACATCATCAACCTGATTTCCGCGAGTGCGAAGCAGGACCCCGAACTGCGTGAGGTGCATTCTCATGGCAGGAACGAGCGGTTCAAAGTAGTGAAAATCGAAAGCACTGAGCCTTTCAAACGGGGAAGATGGACATGTATGGACTATCTGGACCATACTTCGGCCAATCAATCCAATGCGAAGGTTACCGACCCGAACGAGGTGTGCATATCGTATGGGGTAACGGACAGCGGAATCGTCGTGCCCGATGCGTTGAAGCAAAACTCGATCGGGGACGAAAAGGGTATGTATCGCTCACATTTTAATTTTATGCTACGGACAGTAATTACGGCAATCACTCTAATAGTCTTATCAGATGGGAGAGAGTGTAATTACAGCCTTCGTTATATACGTATTGGGGAGTATCTTGGCTGGTTATTATATCAGAATTAATCATGCAAAGCCGTCTATATCCCTTGAGGTGAGAAACTCGAGACGATACGCCAATACTTAATAGTTGAATGTAGAATGTAAACTTGACGAAATTGTAAATTAGACGTATGCGCGGAGTTTGAAATCTGAGAAATAGGAAAACAGATTACTTTTGGACGGATATCAGACACTCATTTATATTTCCAGGGTGGCCGCTCACCCGGGAGAATTGGGAGGAACTTGCTCCGGGATAAAGCCGGGAGAGAAATATTACACAGGAAGATTTCCCGTATATTCACAATCTTTCTCGCAATATTTAAAATTCTCCAATTTCGAACGGTGAAAAAGACAGTGATTTTTTT
>CAKNWT010079532.1:0-10467 GCA_932066315.1 Andricus coriarius | reverse complement strand
ATTTGGTTGAAAATGCAACTGTTTTTCATTGAGGTTTAATCATTTTTGTTTGAAAATTCGACTATTTGATTGAAAATTCATTTTTGTAGGTTGAAAATTCTTCTATTTTTTTGAAAATTCATCTCTTTTGGTTCAAATTTAATTCTCTTTGGTTGAAAAGTCTACTATTATATTTTCGGTTCATAATTGATCTCTTTTGGTTAAAACTTGTACTATTTTGTTGAAAATTCAAATATTTTTTTAATCGTCATCTTTTTGGTCGAAAATTCAACTGTTTTCTGGTACATTCGTTCTTTTTGATTGAAATTTTTTTCTGGTAAAAAAATTTTTTTTTTTAATTAATCTTTCTTGGTTGAAATATAACTTTTTTGTTGAAAATTTAACCATTTGGTTAAAAATTCATCTGTTTTTTATTTAACTTTAATCATTTTTGTTTAAAAATTAGACCATTTAGTTAAATTTCATCTCTGCAGGTTAAAAATTCAATTCTTTTATTGAAAATTCGTCTCTTTTGGTTGAAAGTTAATTCTCTTTGGTTGAAAAGTCTACTAAAATATTTTTGGATCAGAATTGATCTTTTTTCGTTAAAACTTCTACAATTTTATTGGAAATTTAATCAGTTTGTTGTAAATTCAACTATCTTTTTAAAAAGTCCTCTTTTTTGGTAGAAAATTCAGCTATTTTTATACATTTGTTCTTTTGGATTGAAAATTATTTTTTTCTTTTAAATTAATTTTTCTTGGTTGAAAATGAACTTTTTTGCTGAAAATTTAACATTCTTCAGCGTGTTTTTAGCTTAAACATTTTGTTTTTAATTAAAGTTTGATCATTTTCGTTTGAAAATTTGACCATTTGGTTGAAAAATCTACTTTGTTGAAAATGTAATATGTTTTAATTTGAAATCTCAGGAATTTAAAGCGTTTCATAGTGATTTCAATATGGTACCTACATTAATTAATGAAGAATTTATTTTCCTATTTTCGTGAAAAATCACCCTATTTCCCCTGTTTTAACAGCATTTTGGTCTGTGTAAGTCTAATATATCTGTCTACATTAGTAGTTTTTAAAATATGTTTTTTATCCAGCACATATGCGCTCATGCCTTTCTGATCGAAGATTCAGATATTGGCGAAAAGTGTTTGAAACTTGTTTCAAAAATCACGGAATGTGATATGCAGTATTTGATGAGCAGATCCTTCGAGGTGAATATAAAATCTTAATTTTAGCTGTCGAGACTTCAATCATAATTATCGAATACCTAATTATACTTTTCGAATCTAACATATATTTTTAATCAACAGGAAATTTTCAGTGAATTGTTTCTGCAATTTCACGCGCAAACGGAAAAAGTGATTTTCTGTCTCGAAGTAATGTCCAGATTTAATGGACAAGGCCCGGTACAATTTGAAACAAACAATTTAGAACAAATCGTGAGTAATAAAGTTTTTCTAAGATCTAAGATATTTCGCTTATCCCACAGATTTCTAAGTGCTTTTTTTTAATCTAATTTTTTTTCCATTCCTATTTTTTTATTATTCCCTAATTTTTTATTTTTGACCTTTCTTTAATTTTTTCAGACTGCCTATCTCAATCCTTATTTGCACGGAGTGTTAGTTGCTTTGGAGGTGAATATCAGCAAGATGGCAGACGAGTACACTCAGCAATGTGCGATTGCTTCTTTAGCCACACTGATGCGATTCATGGGTCCTGTATACATTACTCCTCTTCGCTACAAAATCCTCGCGACTTTACGAATGCTTTTGGGATTTACAAGACCTGGATTTAGAAAATTGTCTTATCAAGCCTGGGATGCTTTTTTACGCAAGTAGGTTAAGCCTAACTTTTTGTTATTTTCTATCAAATTACTTAAATGTCAGATATCATATAAAAATATTAGATTCAAAGAGTTATTTTTTAAATTATTTCAAATGTTCAACTTGAATGATTAACATCAAAAACTGCTTGGTTTGAAATTAAAATTGTGCAATTTCTAAGTGACAACCTTAATAGCTCATTCTTGTACAATTTCAATTTGAAAGTCTTAATACTTGAACAATTTTCGGTGCTGCTTTTTCAATCCGTCGAATTTTGTTTGCAATGAGTGTAAAATTAATGTGAAAAATCCAAAGATATACTCTAACGACTCCTAGACCAATATAAATTATTTTTGTGTTGGAAGACCTCAGTAAAAAAATTATTTAATTTGGATGACTTCTACTTTGGAATTCTATTGTACAATTTGAAATTTTTTAAGATTGTTTAATTTAGGAAGCCTCAGTACTGTATAATATTGAACCTTTAAGTTTGAAGTAGTTCATTTTTTTATTTTAGCTTCAAACTTAGAATTGTTCCGCAGTAGATTCCTTGATTTGGAGATTCTTTTTTACAATACCTCAAATTATAAATTTTTTATTCCTGAAGGTTTGAATTTGAAGATTTAAATAACTGGAAAAATTTTATGAAACCGGGAACCCGTGGGAAATGACTGGAAATTTTTTCTGACTTGAGTGGCCACCCTATTCTTTCTAAAATCGAACAAATGTATCTGATTTATGATTTTCAGCACCTTAACAGAAGACCTGGGACCATTGCTACCGACAATTTTCTCTTCAGTTGTGCCTTTATTAGAAAGCTACCCGAAAGAAACAAACGAAATGCTGGAATATTTGATTGTCAAAAACGAGGAAGCCTTCTCACCTTACATTCCTGAGTTGTTCTTTATTGAAGATCTCAATGTTTCCATAAATATCTCGAGTATCGTGACCAACTGCATCAGGCGAAGAAAACCAGAATGCGTTAAAGAAGAGCTAAGTTTGTGGCTGAAACGCATAGGACACGAAACGGATAACGTTCGATTAAGAGCCTTAATCCACTTAAAAAAGTTTCTCGCGAAGCATCGAAGCGAACTTAACGAACTAATTCTTAGCAACGCAAGTGTTCATCCCTTGATTCTTGAGCTTTTGGACGCACTCATGGCTGGTTGTAGGGATAAGGATGAAGCAATCCAATTAGCTTACGGAGAATGTCTCGGAGAACTCGGAGCTGTGGAACCTAGTCTTTTACCTCGAAGAATTGTTTCAAGAGATGATAAGAAGTTCATTTCTGATACAAATGAAGAGTTTGCTTGCGAGGCGCTCATCGAACTCGCAAGAGGATTCCAGATGCAGAAAAGCACACAGGACACAGGCTGCTTTTCTCTAGCGATACAGGAAATACTGAAGGCTTATGAGATTTCACCAAAAAGCTCAAAGAGCTGTTATTGGGAGAGTATGCCCTTCACGATTCAGGAGATGATTTTTCCCTTCTTGAGTTCTCGCTACATGATCCAGATTCTGGAAACCCAGAATGAGTATCCTCATCCGATTTACGGGTGCGTTTTCGATTTTCAAGCATATTTCAAGTCTTGGATTTGTAAATCAAATTATTAGTCAGTAAATTTAAAGATATTTTTCAATTTTCAGGACTGACATGGGAACGACTTTTGAAAACTGGGCTTATAATTGGGTAATGAGTATGTCGCGAAGCGTTGAAAATCCTACGCTTAAAAAGATTTTGACGACTTCGACACCGGCATTTAAACGCGACGTGCGAACAGTCGTATTCTTCATTCCTCATATTGCAGGCAAGTTTCTCTATTGTCTGAATTCCTTTTTGAATGGGGAGTTTTTTAATTTGTAGTTTTAGTAGAAAACCCTATAAAATTAGTTTAAATAACACATGATATAATATGAAATGTGAGATTGAACTAGTTCGTTTTAAAATTCTTAAGAAATTGTAATTTGGAAGGCTTGAAATTGAAAATTTTAATTTCTAAGTCTCTAAATTTTGATTGATTTAATTCGAAACGTTGAATATTCGAAAATATTTAATTTTAAACGTTTATTCCGAGCCGAAAAAGATTAACTTTTTTTACTTTTAGTTACTTTTTTCAAATGGCTTTTATTTTATTTTTCAAAATTGGAATACCTATATACACCATTTTTTATTTTAATATTTGAATTTCTGAAAAAAGTATACATCAAAAATACATATCTTTAGTTCAAGAATTTCCAATTTCCAATGTTCAAACTTGAATAGTTTTAGGTCGAAACTTGATAAATTAGATAATTACAAATCTACGTATTTCGTATGAAATTCAACAATTGTTATAGGATCTTTCTAGATTTAAGACATTTATTTCAAACTGAAAACATTAATAGGTAGTTGAAATTTTTGTAATTTGAGGCTTTGCAAATTCAATAACATACAATTGAAAAGCTTATTTTTATAGATAAATAATTTTAAGTTTGACGTCTTCAATATGGGAAAATAGAATTTTTAAGATTTTGAAATCTAACCAATATTGAATAATTACAAAATTTTAAATTTGATGCAGCTGAACTTTGAAGTAAAATTGTTAAATAATTTTAGTTTGAAGCATTCACAATCGTTGAATCAAAAATTGTTATTGTTGCAAGATAATAAATTAAAGGCTTTTAATACTTAAAATTTTATTATTTTAGAACGACAAAAATCGAATAATTTTATATTAAAATTTGACTTTTTTTAATCAAGAGCGCTTGAAATTTAACAATTTTTTATTTCAACGATAAAAATGGTACATAATATCCGGATTGAAATCCATTTTAGCTTGATACTTTATAGGCTCCTGAAAATTATATATATTGATTTCAAATTGGAAGTAACAATTTTAAATGTAAAGCATTGTAATTCAAAAGCGCTTTAATTTCCACAATGTCAAGTTAAAGCATAAAAAACCGGTTCAAAATTTAAATACCTAGTTAGATTGTAAAATTAACATAATTGAAAATTAATGAATTTTAGATCGACAATCATTATAACTCAGACAATTTTACATTTAGATCAATAAATTTTATACAATAATTTAAAAGTAAAGGTCTTAATAGTTGATTAATTTTAGTCATTTTTTCAATCTGTCGAATTTTTATTGCCCTTAATGCGAATTTTTATAATTTGAAAGTTTAAATTTGAAATAAGCTCGATTTAATAATGTTAATTCTGACATTTTTCTTTTTGAAAGCCTCGATTTAAATTTATATTTAATATTCAATTTTAAGCACTTCAAATTTAGAGTTGTTCTGCATTAGGTTATTTCAAAATTTGTGGATACTTCGAACTTTTAATTGTTATTAAAAAATTGAAACGAATAGGAATTTTTTCCGAGTTTTGATTGACCATCTTGATTCTTAAACAAAGTGCATGGACTTATACTTAATTTTTAAATTTATAAGCAAATTTCATTTTTAACAATGCAATTAATTAATTTCCAGCACACATAGTGGCGAACGGATCAGAATCACAATGGACGAAAATTTCCGAGGAAATGTTGGCTGTCATAACAGGCAACGAGCAATCAACAACAGATCCAGTATTGATGAACAATCGACCCTTGCGCGTCTTCAATGCAGAATCATCGAGTACTAGAGTTTCGGATGAAGCAAAACGCGTGAGATGTTCCCAGGTCGTCTTCCTGACACTCGAGCATCTTCAAAGGTGGCTCAGAGAACGTCGCCTAGAGAGAGACAAGAAATATGTATCGATTCAAAACTTTTGTGGTAAACTCAATGGCCTCGTTCTCGCTCAAGGCTGCTACAAATCCTACGAATATCATCGTGCTCTTATGTACTTGGAAGAACACATGGCTCTCAAAAAAGATGCTCTCTCCGTCAAAGAAGAACGCGACTTACTCGCTAAAATATACCTGCAGCTAGAAGAGCCAGATGGTGTCTCTGGTGTCCTAGCATCTCAAAATCAGTGCCCAACTCTTCAACAATTGGTTTTGGCTCACGAGGTCAGGGGAGAATTCCAAGATGCTGCGACCTGTTACGAGAAAATCGTAGAGAAAAAAGTGCCGGAACCGAAATATCTGCAGGGTATGATTCAGTGTTATTTAAGTCTTAATCAGCCTTTTACTGCCATGAGTATTACGAAGGGAGTTTTAGAAAGTAGACCTGAATTGGAGCCACTGATGGTTGAACAAGAATGTTTGTGGAGACTCGCACACTTTGGAGAATTAGACGAGACTGAGAACTTGAAGCATAATTTTTTGGAAGACCTTAAAAATAGCGTCCAGCCTAATTTAATTTCTGTTAAGAAGAGGATTTTATCTTTACTGGCAGCGGCATCTCATCCTGGTGCTTACGAGCACAGTTATTCCCATATTATGAAGTTGCATATACTCAATGAATTTGAAAAAGCGACGGAAAAGATTTTGGAAAACGTTGAAAGTGTGCCGAGTATTTTTGAAGAGTGGGATAAACGATTTCAATTGGTGAAGGCATCCACAGGTGTCGAATTTGTTTTGAGTATGCGAAGGGCTACTTTGGATTTGGCACTGCGATACCAGCTGGATAACCACAATAGCGAGAATTCTGTCTTAAAGGAGGAAATTGGAAAAATTTGGTTGAAGAGTTCTAAGATTGCCAGGAAAGCTGGATTATATCAACAAGCTTATATGCACGTTCTTTCTGCGGAAGAAATGTGTCGACCTCAGGAAGTGGAAATAGAGAAGGCTCAATTGTATTGGCAAAAGGGAAACCAGGATTATGCATTTGCAACTCTAAAGCGGTGTTTCGATCAACATTTTAAATCTGCAGATACGTATAAGAAAACACCACCAGATGAATATGCTGAGGAAAGGAAGCAGTGTGCTAAAGTAAGTCGTTATTTATTTATTTTCTGCGCGTACATTTTTTCGTTTTTAGTTTCAGTAGAAAACCTGTCTTTTTCTAAATTTTAAATTTCTTTAATTTTGAACATTTAGAATGTTTAGTTTAAGTCTGGTCGCGAGTCCCTTTTTCACTTTTTGAAGAATTTAAATTTCAAAACGATTTTACCGGGACAAAAAGTTGAGGGTATAAAAAATGTTTTTTTTTCAATACTAATAATTACTGTTTACAGAAATGATAAAATTTTAATGAATTATGATTAATTTTCTTCTTTAAGAAAAATTTGATCAGAATTCACCTTCTTAGATTTTTTCATTACACTCTCATTTTCCAACTACAGCTATTAGTTTATAACATCTATTTAAATCTACACCGTTTTTAATAAAATATTTAAAAAATTGTATTAAAAGAGAGTTAAAAAAATATATTTGCAATTATTTCCTGGTAAAATAAACCTGTTCTCTTAAAATGTATAAGTATAGAATAACAGCACTAACATTTTTTAAAGTGGTAATTAAGTTTCCTATGGACTAAACCGCTCAGTCCTTCTTAAAAGGTACAATACTGTTTGGTTTGAAATTTAAATTCCTCAAAATAGTATGTATAATTTCAAATCTATAAGATTTGAAATAATGTTATTTTAATTCGTATATAAATTTTAAAAATGTATTTCAAACTCAAAAGATTAATAGTGGATATTTTCGTGTATAATTTAAATCCTTGCCGTCATAATTAAACAAGAATTGAATTTTGAAGATTTTGAAATGGAACGCTTTAAGAGTCTGCAATTTTTTTTATTTGAAAGCAATTTTAAGTGTAAAGCCTACAATATTGAAAAACTAGAAGAAATTGACTTTCATTTTAAACTTTGCTGAATAATTTTAGATTCAAATTTTAAAAAGATTTAATACTTTTATTATTAGTATTATTAGTTCAGAACGATAAAAATCTAATAATTTCATATTAACCTTTCTAAAATTGACAATTATTTGAAATTGAAGAAATGTGACTTAAAACGTTATTTTAAAATAAATTTCCAGTTGAAATCCTTCATAATTAAATAAATTTTAAATAGAAGACGCAAATCATTTAATAATTTCAGTTTGATACTTTATAAGTTGGGCAATGTTATACAAGTAGTGGGTGTAATAAAATAATTAAAAATTATAAAATTGTATTTAAAAAGGGAAGGAAGAATTATAAATAAAAAGCTTTCAAATTAAACCCATTTTCAGATAGGAAAATTCAATATTGTTTGGTACGAATAGAGTTATTCTTTTTAAATACGTCGAATTTTGATTTCCCTGAATGTCAAGTTGTTCAATTTTAATAGCTTTTACTTTAGAATTGTACAGTTTTAAATGTTTTTTATTCGAAGATTCATTTTTAAAGTTTCAATTTTGTACAATATTAAAAGTTTAAGTTGGAAGTTGTTAAATTTTGAATGAAAGTAGTTACTATTCTCTATATTTTTACCATATTATGTAGACTATTTTGTTTTTAGGCAAAACTCTTGTTTGCGAAATATAATCACGAGACCTTGAATGTGGACGCGCGCACGAATATAGTAAATTTCAAAGAAGCAGTTGAAGTGTGGCGATGTTGGGAGAAAAGTTATGTTGCCATTGCCCAGTATTACGAGTCTTTGGTTGATGCAATGTCAGATGATGAAAAGGACCGCGTAGGACGGTAATGACATTTATTTTAAATATAAAAATGTTGTAATATTTATTTACACGTTTTCAATTTTAAATATAAAAGAATTTATTTGGGCCATTTCAAAGGTATTTTTAATTTTAGCCAAGATTTTATGCGGTTATCAATATATCATGGCTTGTAATTTTTTTTTTCTTCCAGGGACATGCAAGTACACATGATAAATTATTACGGGAAATCCTTAATGTATGGCTGCAAATACGTCCATCAATCAATGCCAAAGCTTCTGACAATTTTTTTGGAATTCGCTTCACGCACCCAACAATGTACGAAGGCTGGTACTGTAGACAAACTTCAAACCGAAGGCTTATCAAAAATGACCAAAATGATAGGTATTTATCGCAATTGTTGAAGAATGATTATGTTTTTTTGTCAGATCAGATAAAAAGTATAATGCCTTTATTAAATTTATAATTGCAGAAATATTTATGGATTCACTACCAACTTTTACGTGGCTCACAACATTCAGCCAACTCGTCTCGAGAATTTGCCATCCGTCTAAGGAAGTTCAAGTCACGTTGAGGACAATTATCGTGAAATTAATCGTTGCTCATCCTCAACATTGTCTATGGATGATGGCTTCGGTTGACAATGTAAAAATTTTCCTTTCCTATTTGACTTATTTTTTACCTTTTTATATTAAACTTTTTAATTTTTAGTCTTCAGTTTTAAAGGCCTAGTTTGAAACCTGTGTAATCTTGAAGGCTCGAATCTGCCTACCTTAATTTTTTAATTCGGGACTTTTCATTCTCAAAATGTAATTTAATATTAAAACGTTTAAAATCTTTAAGCAATACACTGGCCGGCCTTTTTTCTATTTTATTTTATAATATTATCATATAACTTAGGATTGACTTTCCAAAATATTAATATTCATTTCCTTAATTTATAAAATATTATTATTTATTAGTCTGCCTACCCAATGCGTAAAACTCGCTGTGAGGAAATATTAAGTCACGAAAAAATGAGGACCCCCGAAATGAGGAAGCTCGTGAATGATTTTCGTGACCTGTGGGCAAGACTCATTGAGCTTTCGAACAATGATGTACCTCAGGTAATTAATCTATTTGTTTACTTAAAATTTCTAAAATTTATAGCAGGAAGGATAAAAATATACATTTGAATAATTCGTGCACTAATAAACAATTTCTTGCTCGACTTTAATATTAATGAAAAGAAATCGCAACTCGGCAGAAATTAGGAGTTTTATTTTTTTATTTTCAGACTATATCCACCACGACTGTTTCTATATTATCAAAAAAATTGCCAGATCTTTTAAGAAATCCAAGATTCAGTGCGATAATGATGCCAACTTCAAAATTCAGGAAACTTCATCTTCCATTGAAAGGAGAGTCGCTAAAAAATCACGAGCCTTTTTCGAGGTGAAACCCCCATTTCTTCAAGTTATTTATATATTTCAGTTTCTCATCTTAGAATCTAGTAATTTAATTGATTTTATTTATTTATAGGCACTGGGTTCAGATAGTAGGAATCGCAGAAAAAGTAACTTTGATGCCATCGCTTCAGCGACCAAGAAGGATAACATTGAAAGGATCGGATGGAAATAACTATCTTTTTATGTGCAAACCAAAAGATGATCTTCGAAGAGATTTCCGTTTGATGGAGTTCAACGATATCGTAAATAAGTACCTTCAAAAAGATCCAGAATCGAGGCAGAGAAGACTTTATATCAGGACTTATGTATGTATTATAATTTATTTATTATTCTTTTAGATATTTAATATTTAAAATATTTTTTAATTCAAATGAATATTATTAAAGTTTAAAATTGTTAGGGAGCGTCCATTAATTACGTAAGGATTTTTTGGCTACTAGCCCACCCTCTTTTCCAATAATTTCCCCTAATTCCCCTCACGTCCTAACTCCCCATCTCCTCATTTACTAGACTTGCCCTCCCTTAATGTCCCCTCACTTCCCCTATTTAACCTTTACTTCTCCTACTTTCCCTCTTATCATTTCCCCAACTTCCCCTGCTATCATTTGCCCTCACTTCCTCCTATTTTCCCCTCACTTTCCCAGGGTTAGGACACTCTAAAAATGA
>CAKNWT010079530.1:0-11357 GCA_932066315.1 Andricus coriarius | reverse complement strand
TTTATTATATATATAATAATAATTAAATATTTTTTTCGTATATTTTATGAGAGTCTTCCATTTCATGTTTCAAGTGTTTAATGGATGTGTAAGATTTTTAAAGGAATTATCTTTCAAAGATCCATCAAACACTGTTTTTTAAATTACTTTTTTCATAAATACATTTTCGGAGGAGCAACATATAACGTGTAAATTTTGTTCTATTTTCAGATATTCAGTCACATTTTCGACTCACTCGCCAAACATTTCGAACTGTCTGTTCATGTATTTTTATTTTATATAATATTTTTGTCCGCATTTTTAATAAAAAATCGTAGAGTATTGTAGTATTTCCTCTTCCTTTCGTTATTGTACATACATTTGCATAAAACAACAATATCTTTATGTAAATTTACGTACAAAATTTGTACGTTATTAGAAAATCTGTGCATTCTTCTAATACAATACCCACATTTTTTTACACAAATATTTGATAAGTTGAATAAATATATTAACGCGAAATACTTGTTGTTTTCCTCATTAACTGAATTTTTTTAAATTAATTAAGTTACTGTAAATCCACTGAAAGGACCCCGCACATTTTATATTAAAATCCGGTCCTTTTGTAAAAGCCCTTAAATCACTTATAATCACTAAATATCCCATTAAAATCCATACCAACACTTGAACCCCTTAAAAATCTTTAAAATTACATAAAATCCCATCCAATATCTTAAAATGCCTTTAACATCTTTAAACATTTAATGAATATCCTTTACATTTCATAAAGTCACTTATTATTAATTAATATACAATACTGTTGTACATGAAAGTCTTGTTTATTCAATTTTAGTTCTACTTTAATACGTGATAACATGCATAACAGTCTTTAATTTTTTTCTTCTTGCTAAAGTAAATTGTAAAATAATCTTCTTTACAAAACACGTAAATGTTACTTGTACTATAATACGTAATACTAAATATTACTTTCTTAAAATTTACTTTCTTTAAACAAGAACTAAATTATTACCTAGTGGAAAGAACAATCGCATTCCAAATGCATTTAAACAACAAAATAATTTAAAGCAAATTATAAACTTTGGTAAAACGAGCATAAGCATGACTTAATCTTAGATTATAGCCTTTCCACTTGCTGTCACATTGTGATCCAGAAACTACATATCCCTTTTCAGATATTTTAGCTGCAATTTGTTGCCACAGTTGCTTCTGCAATTTTATTTTATTCCCTCCGCCTTCCTTCACAGTCCAGTATATCTGAATCAACATCTTAATCATTGGGGTCCTCCACTGAAATTCCTTCTCTGAAAAATTGAATTAAGTTATGAATACAGAATAAAACATATGGAGGAACTCTCTCTTAATAAGATAAAAGATAAAAGTGATGCTATACCTGTCGTCTCGCTTACATCATTTGGCACATTCTATATATCATTAAGCTATTTCCCTTTCGGCGAGCCTCAAGGGGTAAGCGTGACACTACCCGATTCGGGTAGTGTTTTTCAGGTGAATAGTTTCTTGTAGTAAATGTTTCCTTCATTACTGTTTAAAGCCCGTTCAACACTGATAATTGAACAATGTTTTGAGAACTATAGAGTCTTCGATTTCATATTTCAAGTGTTTCGTGGAAATTAAACATTTTGGTCAATTAAATAATTTTCATTAAAAGATCCATCAAACACTCGAGGTATGAATCGAAGGCACAATGGTTCCTTTAATAATGTTCGAAGACCGTTCAACACTGACCATCGAACAATGTTTTGAGAACTATTGAGTCTTTTTTTTTATATTTCAAGTGCTCGATGGAAGTTACACATTTTGCTCAGTTAAATAATTACCATTAAAAGATCCATCAAACACTCAAGGTATGAATCGAAGGCTTAATGGTTCCTTCGATACTGTTCAAAGACCGTTGAATGAGTAATGATCAGGCACTTAATTGCTAGTAGAGCGTCTTGGGGTTCGAATAACAACAGACAAATTTTAGTTGCAAAGGAAAGAGTTTATCCTATGGCATAAAAAACCTCCACTCGATGAGTGGAGGAAAAGGCCGAAAATCAAATAGTGATCACAAAAGTAAGTCAGTAATTACCTTATGAGAGAATGCATAAGTATTTGGATGACAATCAGTCCGCCATACCTTAATCCACACAATGGCAAACAGACAGAATCCAACACGAGACTCGTTTACAATATTGGGATGACAACCAGTCCGCCATACATCAATCCACCCAATGGCAGGCACACATAATCCAACATGAGACTCGTTCACACTATTGGGATGACAACCAGTCCACCATACATCAATCCACACAATGGTAGGCACACATAATCCAACATGAGACGCGTTTACACTCGCAAAATGGAACTTCTACCACAAAGGGTCAACTTGAACTGAACTTTGAAGAAAAATAATCATTATAAAGTGAAAAAAAATTCCTGATCCAATTACATATAAAGTCATGGGAAAAGGTTCTATTCTACCTGCTCGCCGCTGACCTTCAACCTACGCGCAGAGCTTACAGTTTTATTCCAGGTGCAGTCCCTTTTCCGAGAATGAATAAACTAAAGAGACAGTAAACTAAGTCAAACTCCCCACAATTTCAGATGACGGTAAGAAGCAGCCAAACAATCGTTCAACACTGACCATCGAACAGTGTTTTGAGAACTATTGAGTCTTTGATTTGATATTTCACGTGTTTGATGGAAATTAAACATTTTGCTCAATTAAATAATTATCATTAAAAGATCCATCAAACACTCGAGGTATGAATCGAAGGCTCAATGGTTCCTTCAATACTGTTCGAGGACCGTTCAACACAGACCATTGAACAATGTTTTGAGAACTATTGAGTCTTCAGTTTCATATTTCAAGTGTTTCGTGGAAGTTAAACATTTTGATCATTTAAATAATTAAAATTAAAAAATCTATCAAACACTCGAGATATAAATCAAAGGCACAATGGTTCCTTCATTACTGTTTGAAGACCGTTCAACACTGACCATCGAACAATGTTTTGAGAACTATTGAGTCTTCAGTTTCATATTTCAAGTGTTTCGAGTAAGTTAAATATTTTGCTCAATTAAATAATTAAAATGAAAAGATCCATCAAACACTCGAGATGTAAATCAAAGGCACAATGGTTCCTTCATTACTGTTTGAAGACCGTTTAACACTGACCATCGAACAATGTTTTGAGAACTATTGAGTCTTTGATTTCATATTTCAAGTGTTTGATGGAAGTTAAACATTTTTCTCAATTAAATAATTATCATTAAAAGATCCACCAAACACTCGAGGTATGAATGGAAGGCTCAATGGTTCCTTCAATACTGTTTGAACGACGTTGAACACCTATTAACTAAAAACCATCAAACAATCAACAAGGTGATTGTCAACAGACATTGATAACAAAACTTTTTAAAATAATTTATTTTAACAATTGTACAAACATGATCCACTAGCAACGGCTTCAGGGCTTCCAATAATAGATGCCTCATCCACAAACTGTTTCTGAATGTTCCCTGTAAGAAAAATATTATTATTTCAGAATAAAAAATAAAAAATAAGGTATTACGTACTTTTTGGCTATGCTATTTTAGTTTAAAAACGTAGTTTATATTACTTACCTTCTACAAAATCTATTTGGCAATAAACTTTGTTATTTTGTTTAATCATCCTGTTGTTTTCATCAAGGATGATTCCTTGGATGCTCATTTTTGCAATTATTGTAGAAGCAGCAACAATTAAAATTGCAATTAATCGAAACACTGAAATCAATAAAAAGAATCAAACAATCAAAATACATATGGATGCCGCACCTTCTTCTTCTTCTTTACTATAACTTCGACATTAGTGCGCATTCGCAAGCCATGATGCTTAAACACACATATAAAATTAAATGAGCACCGCAGCGATCTCTGAGCGCGCTCAGAGCGTTATATCGAAAACAACCTGTATTACAATAAAAGTAGTTTCCGAAACGCTTTAGGAGTCTCCGCGAGTTCTTTCAGGACGATTCGTATTTTTTTCTCCGATAACCTAGGTATATATCTACGTCTCTCAATAGATTACGTACAGTTAATGCGTGATTTTTTATTCTTTGTGACGTAGAATCTAGTTATGCGTAACTATGCGACATAGTTTAACGTGTAATGACGTAAAACAATTCTACACCAGAAGTTTTTTGGTGTTAATTGTCATTGTAATTACTTACTTTTTTACATAACTGTACGTGAGTTGTAATAATTTAACATATTTTTAGGCATATTTCTGCCTAGATTAGCGTAGACAAATATTTACCGCGAGAGTCCAAAATTACAGAAATTGGCACGCTTTGCCCTAATATTACGGCGTAGTTTCATGGCGTACTTTGGCGTTAAGTTTGACGCAGTTTGGTCTAGATTTTTTTTCCATCAGGGACAAATGTCTGTCAGATGTGACTTCCCCGGCGGTCACTGGTAAGATTATATTTACCACTCAAAGTAGTCACGGTCCGTCTCCGCCAATGGACGTAAATTTTACTCGAATTTAACTATTCTGAGAGGGCTCATGCAATCTGGCAAAACACCATGTGACACTACTCGTATTACCTACTCCAATAGGAACATACTAGTAAATAGCAGAAAATATCATACTCGTAAAATGTGATTCATGGTCAAGGTCATTTAAAAAAAAATTAATGAAAATTGTATACCTCGAGCCTCGAACCAACGATCCCAAGAGAGGGCACCAACTGAGCTAAGGGACTCTTTGATATATACACTGGGACCTGAATTTGTGCACGGTTTCGGGCACAAATACAGGGACTCTAATCGTAAGCATGCAGGGCCGCATGAACGATTTCTGTTGCATTTAGAGACATGACGCAACCTGATACCTCTAACGCGCTGAGATTGCGGCCCTCGAGCTGTTTATCACGCCTAACAGAGCACATCCTCTCTTTCGGCCCCGCGGCTCCTCTCATCACCGAAATGCGGAGGCTATCAATTCTAGGAACGCACAAATCCAGTTTACGGAAATCCAGATTCCAGTGTATTTATAACATCCGAATTCGATTGCATAGACCATTCTTTAACAGTATTCGCGCTGACGAATTTAGGCGAACTGAAGTTCGACTTAAAACCGGGCGAATTAATATGAATTGGCTGATACTGAAATTAATTTGTGCTGATGCATACATACGAAATGGTTCCGGTAAAAAAAATTCGCTGAATTCGGGCGAATATGATATTTGGAGATTATGTTATTCTCACGAATTTACACGAATTCACAACCCGCTCCAATTTCTTATTGTCGCAAAGCGAGATTCACAGGGGATCCTTGAATATTTTTCTTGATTCGCCCCAATTAGTTTCTTTTTACTGGGAGGCCTTGAGCATCTAATCTTCAACAAACAAAATCGGGCCCATCCTAGTTATAACTTTAAGGACGAAGACTTAAAATATTTAATAACATATGTTACTATAATAACACTTACACATGTACACAATTATAAAGCATTTTCTCTAATGTTAGTGGTCAGTTTTTTTTTTTTTTTTTTTTTTTTTTTGTCTAGTGGTCTAAGCATGCAAAAGTTTTTTGCTCTCTTTACCTCAGATTGTACCAGAAACGATGCATTAGTGCATGAATAGTAAGACTCATTTTGAGTGTATCTTTCCCAAGCCAAATAGGATATCAAAAAATTAGTTTAGTTAGTCTGTAACGTGGGTAGGGAGCCTGTGAGCCCCTCCCCCTCTGTATTTCATGCTATAAAGCCTATTGTACCACACCCGTGTTCATTCTCAAGGCTATATACCGAATCTGGCCACCTCCACCAACTTTTCATATGTCGGTGGTTTTTTGTTTCCAGCGTTCTGGAAATATACCTTACAGGTACCAAGCATACCCCATTGCACATTGAATGACGCAGACCCCTTTGCACAGAAAAGTGAGCCTCAGCAAGTCTGCCATTCGGCAGCTTCCCTAGCTAGGCCGTGCTAGGCATACCCCATTGCACACTGATTGACGCGGACCCCTTTGCACAGCAAAGTGACCCTAGTCCACTCTGCCATATGGCAGCCTCCCTAGCTAAGCCATGGAGAGGGACGTCCAGGTTAGGGTGGACGGAGCGGTCCCTCTGAGGTCATCAGTCAGATTCGAAAGATAAAAATGATCGTGGTCAGTAACTGCCTTGTTTCCGATCGTCACTTGTGTCTCTCTCCTTTTTCCGGGGATTCAAATTCACAGAATGTCGTGGGATAACAATTCGAGAATTGACATAGTCGTCGTAAAATTTCTTTATTCCATCAAATTCGGGATCACCGTACTTGCCCGCCATTTCTTCTTAACTACCGAAGGGATTTTGCGATAGTTTTAAGGAATACCTAAAATTTTGTAGGACTTTCGATCTTTTGGAATGAAATCCTTCTGGATTTCACTGAATAAAAACTTGTAACTTGTTTACTGAAAAGGGCATTCTAAATGTATTTAAAGATCCTGCAAAATTTCAGAACTACAAGGACAAGAGCTTCCAGTCCGGGAGTTGGGTCAAAAACGATTCCCCACAATAAAAATAAAACCAATTTTTTCAAATCGGCGGTTTATATCTCCGCGGACGAGTAAACAAATCACTCTCTCGTTCGGAACACCCTGGGATCATTAGTAAAAAGAATTAAGGGAAAGATACTAAAACATGTAAACGATAATAATCCGTAACACAATTTCGAACACGAGAAAAGAGATAACACAATACATAAAGAAAATGAAGCATTATTGTAACTTTTTCTATAAAATTGAAAAGGTAGAGTAATATTTTTATAATTCATTTGAATTATACTGACTACTATGTATGGCTAATTCCAAAAAAACAGACGAAAAAATAAGTATTAGATTTTTCGAATAAAAACTTTGTGGGGACCAGTTTTGTGATTTTTTGTTAAAATTTTGGTTTTATTTCAAACTTGCGACTATCGGAGAAATAGAACCACATAAAATTTCAGGTTAGCGATATTGCTTTAGTTTGAAATTTTAAGATATAAATATGCTAAATTAAAGCTCCTTTCAATTTAATTCAGTGGACCATTTATATTTATCTGATATTAAAATCATACGTGATCTTTAAGAAAAATACAATAGAGAGAAAGAGAGAAAGTGAGAGACGGAAGATAAACGTTTTGTGTTATATTACGATTCTGAAACATTGAGCCTTTCTTTCCTTTTTGAAGACTTTTTTATAGAAAAAAGGAGTATTTATCTATTAATTTAGTTCAAAAATAAAAGAATTTACGAAATTCCTTAACTATACATCAAAACTATATTGGAAAATACAACAAAGCTAATTTTTCAACATTCATAATGACCTCGGCACCATTAAACTATTCCACAAATTTGAATAAATTCCAGCGTATTTCCATGATGTAGAGGAAAATTTTTGTTGGACAACGATTTATAAAATTCGAGTATTGATTTTAAAGTACCACTCTATATGAATATCTCAATTTAATCGCCAAAATATTCTTTATTGCAATTTATTCTCATTATCAGAGACACATTTTGCCTGATAGGAATAAATGGTAGTAAAGCGCATTTTACAAAAACAATTCGACATGGTTATCAGTAGTTTAATAGTGAAGACTAGTAATCGGTAAAATGCCCTGGTCTTCCAGTTGACATCTCTTCAATGCTGTTTGATATTCCATATGGCCTCAAATGATAGATTAAATACTCCAGAACGTACATCATATTAGGAGAAACATAGTGAAAAGATATGGCACTATCAGAACAGCAATTTAAACCATCTTTGGTATCATAATAAATGTACTTCCAATACCAGAAGTTTTTATCAAGATGATTCGGTATAAGGTGTTGCTCTGGCACAAATGGAAAAAATCTTCCACGACCATGTGGATCACGAGTGTCCATAGCGCGCACTCCAACTTTTTCTAAACATTTTCCCATCTCGACATCTTCTGCACCACCATTATCCGGACGACAATTGTTCTTGTCTGGTAAGCCTTCTTGAACAAATTTTCGAAGACCTTCCCTGCTAAGCACGTACCCTGCACCACCGCTCATGTAACCTTGCTTGACAAATGGCTTAAATCTGCATCCAAAATACAGCGGCGACATGGAACTGTATGACGACAGCATATACCTCAAGTTTTCTACTACCACGTACCTGAAAAAAATATATGAACTTATATATATGAAAGAAGGCATCAAATAAATTCAATAGAAACACGAGGACGAGTCAGTGAGACGATAAAAGTTTCGAGTACATAGATCGACTCAGGAGTAACCTGCTGGATTGCTACGACTTACGTGCCAAAAACATGCCGAGACACTTACGAGATGGCCACCCATCTCATGGTTGAAAGGCGTGGCCATATGTGTAATTTACCGCGGTTATTTATCATATAGTCATACATACGGATTATATAATTTTTTATAGATAGGTTATTCAAGTAAAATAACACTTCAAAATGACTTTAGATTCAATATGTCTGAAATTTTGTTCAAAAGAATTTTGCAAGAATTACCCGCGAACGCAGGATTTGCCTGTACAAACTCGCGAGTAACATTACACATTTTGGCCCATTCGAGACTGTCACCTACAAGCATGAGATTTAGTTCTGGCATGGCGGGGAAATTATTTCCAATATTTGTGTCACTATTTTCTGAGAAAATTATAGGAGTATATGTGCGTACAACTTTTGAATTGTTGCTTCAAAGGAGGCTTCAAAGAATGAATTAGATACGTATGGGGAATAGAAGGGACTCGGTCCGAAAGCTTCCGCCCAGTTTCATTCTTCCCCACTTAAATTGTAAAAGTAACACTGTGTTTCTACTCCAGTATGCTGAATAACAGAGTAATAATTTCCTATTTTGCATAAGAGCGATATTATTCGCACAGCATGGACGCACAGCATGGACCGAAGTATAATTCAGAATTGAAATTTAGTGCAGTTTCGTACGGGAGTAGAAACATTTCGACTTCAAATGTTTTTGCTCCTAGTGAAGTTAGTTTATTTCGTTTCGGAGTGAAAATTTGCGATTTGTAGCACTTTTACGGCCGACAATAGTGATACGGAAATTTCTGTACAAACAAGGGGTTGGGGGGGGGGGCAGGCTGTTGTTACGGAAAATTCTTTACCATAAGACACGGCCCATGTTATGTTGTGTCCTAGCTTTGCGGTAATTTCCGTAATACTAGACGGTGCTTTTTTAATTTTGTATTTATTTAATAAATCAAATACGTTGCAATGTCATTCATGTTTTTTTGGTGATGAGAACTATATGAATAAAAAATTAAATGTAAGTTTAAATTAAATTTAGGAAGTCAGTAGATGAATCCGAAGTCAGATCAACTTCATCCGAATGAGCAATAACATGCTATGCAAATAGTTACAAACTAATTTCCTATTGTGGCGTTTTGATCTTTCTAAAATTATTCCGTCAAGGTTACTGAGAAATGTGTGGAAGTGATCAATTCTGTTACACTAGCAATACAACATTGGGAGATTCAGATTTTGGCAGGTACGGAGAAAGATAAGCATAGAAAAGTAAAACAAGTTCCATAATAAGAGCTTCTACCAAAATACACTGGAACTTGGAATTACGGCGTCCGAGTTTATGTCCTTCCTAGAACTGCTGGCCTTGTGTGGCTTCAGAATGTAGTGATGTGCGGGGCAAGGGAGAAGGTGCCACTCAAGCGTGACAAACAAGCAGCAGGGACACACTCTCCGCGCGCTAGTTGCATCAGGTTACGACATACCTTGCAATCCAACAGACAGCATTCCTGCGGCTCGGAATCGGCCATAATTCCAAATTCCAGTGTATGCTGAATTTTCATTTTCTTGTCCACTTTGTGTACAATAACGTAATATTTTTCCCATTCTATGGCGCTGTTTGAAAGTTTACAGTTTTATTGAAATAATTTGACAGCTTGTTTAATATTTTCTGTACATTAAGTTTTGAAGTGTATTAATAAAGAGGCGATTTAAATCTGGCGTTATTTTTCTTTTATAAATAATAATAATAACTTAACACATTGAGACAAAAAGTATTATTGCAATGTCAAAGATCAACTTTTAACATAAAGAATGCTATATATGCTGCTTATAAAAATGTTTTGTTTACATACATGGAGTATAGAAATATCAATAATAATTTCTTCCGAAAATCATTAGATAATTACTGTAAAATAATCAATTTTTGTAAATGAAGTCATGAAATCGCACCTGTGAAGTTTTGCATTCAATAAAGTAATATATTTCCTACTTTCCAAATCTGAATCAGATAAATTTAACTGAATGCTTCAGCAATCAATGAAAATCACCTGAACTTAAGTTAAAAATTCACTGATATTCACTTGGAAATTCACCGATTGATTCACTGATAAATAAGTTAATGAAATTTCAGTAAAAGAAAAATTAATTGATTTTTCAATCGGCAACATAACCTCGAATTATTTTTAACATTTAGTATTTATGTACTAACACGTTTCCGGAGAGAAGATCAGTGAATAAAATAAAAGAAAACTTTTTCTTTAAAAAAGGCAACGTTTCAAACCCTGTGTGGTCCCTTTTCAAGCCTGTTGAAAAAATTTCATTATAATATATAAATTTCATTATTTATATATTATTGCTGTGAGTGGGGATAATCCCACATTTGATTAAAAAATTGTTTAGGAAATTACATTATTGTGTTAGAAAGGAGTTATGTAGGGAACTCCAAAACCAGCAGCAAAACGTCACTTTTAGACGCCATGAAACAACGTGTGCTCAGAAAGTCATTAATAATTAGTGTGACTATGTGTACTCTTAAAGACATCAGGAAAAGGTATTTTTTTGAAAAGAGGAAAGATGATGGAAAAAGTTTAAAAAATTAAAAAAAATTAAAATCAGTTAAAATTATGTAAAATGATGAGAATTAAAAATTACATAAAGAGCTGTAAAAGTTTGGAAGTTTGGAGTTTTCAAATCTGAGATTGACAGTCCAGTTTCAATTCGGTGTCTTTCAAGAGCAGTGATATTATCTACATTGTGGTTTCGTTGTTTGTATTCTTTAATTCTATAGCGTAGAGGTCTTTCTGTATGTCCAATATAACAACAATCACAATTTGAGCAATCAAATTTATAAATTACATTTCTTTTTTGAAATGTGTCTAATTTGTCTTTAGGAGACGGAAATAGATTAGCGTTTGATTTAATTGGTCTGAATATAACTCTTATGTTATTAGGACGTAAAATGGTGGCAAGTTTGTCAGTTATTCCAGAGATATATGGAACTACAGTGAAATTTTTTGAAGTGTTGGGTTCTTTCTTCCCCAATTGATTGTAGATATTGTTGATTCTAATTTTAATTAGTCTATTAATGA